>CAIGRP010044113.1:0-36277 GCA_903798385.1 Fraxinus cuspidata
CCCATAACCGACCCAACCCGACCCGAATACCCTATCCAACGACCCGAAACCCACCCAAAAAAGGAAAAAAACCGACCCAAACCGGTCAGTTTGGGTCGGGTCGGGCGGTTTACTCGGGTTGGTTTGGGTTATGCCCACCCCTAGCTATGCCCGAGAACATAACGGAGGATACAATAGTATGTTATGCCCCGACCCCGACTATGATAATGGCGAATGGGATTTTCCAGGGTGATAATCCATTGGATTATTCCTTATCACTCTTCATTTTGTAATTGACATTGGTTGTTGTTACGACGAGAATTCTTGTTTTTCTCCTCAAACCCTTTCGCCAGCCTCATGTAATTTCTGAGATCCTTGTAATTTTATATTAATCTGCCGGATTTTCTTTTATTTCTTTTTTCTGACTTTTGTTTCTGTTTATGCAGTTTGAATTTTCGACATGCATGTGGTGGATATACATGATGAAAATTATAAAATTTCAAGAATGCATAAACATTTATCCCATTATAATATGCTGTCAGCAGAAGAAAATTAAAATGAAAACTGTATTTCATCTGTTATTCACTGATTCATAAAATTGTATCAGGGTGGTATAATCTTGGGCCATCAGTACTTGGACGAAGAACCAAATTTGCAAAAACTGTATTTCCTCTTAGAAGTGTAATGGTACTAGTGACAATGGCAAATGTAGGACTTCTTCATTTCCTCTTTCTAGTTGGAGTAGAAATGGACATTGCTGTTATTCGGCGCATGGGCAAAAGGGCCTTGGCAATTGCCGGTATGGTATTGCCTTTCCTGATAGGAGTTTCATTTGCCTTCATGTTGCATAAAGATACACAGCTTGTAAAACTGGGAACTTTCATACTTTTCCTTGGAGTGGCACTTTCTGTTGCTGCATTCCCCGTGTTTGCACGAATCCTTGCAGAGCTTAAACTTCTCAACACGGAGATTGGAAGGATTGCCATGTTTTCTGCTCTTAGTAATGACATGCGTGCATGGATTCTATTAACCTTCCTTGGCTGAGAATGATATTAAGCTCTTGGCTTCAATTTGGTTGATTTTGTCAAACTGTAGCCCTTGTTGCTTTTTGTGTATGTGTAATTAGACCTCTAATTTCATGGATGATAAGACGAACCCTGGAAGGCGAATCCATCAGTGAATTCAGTATGTCTAATTCTTACTGGGGTTTTGATATCTGGTTTCATAACAGATGCTGAGCTTCTGTTTCTGGCTTAGTTATTCCAAATGTAACACTTGGTATAACCCTTATAGAAAGACTTGAAGACTTTGTTTCGGGGTCTCTTTTATCCTCTCTTCTTAGCCATGGGCGGCCTCCAGACAGACATTGCTGCAATAACTTGAATCGGCACTTGGGCGATTCTTGCTCTCGTGATTGTTCTGGCATGTATTGGCAAAGTTGTAGGAACTCTACTTGTTTCTCTTTACTACAAAATTCCATTTAATGTACGTCTTACACTTGGTTTGCTCATGAACACTAAAGGCCTTGTTGAAAGGATTGTCCTTAATGTTGGCAAAGACCAAAAGGTACTTATTTTAGTCTCTGATTATTCAAATAAGTGATTTTACTACTTTCTTAGACTAATCCAATGCATTCTGCAGGTTCTTGATGATAAATCTTTTGCGATAATGGTAGCAGTAGCGGTGATTATGACGGCAATTATTGCACCAGTTGTGACAAGTATATACAAGCCAGCAAGGATAGTCGTACCTTATAAAAGAAGAACAATCCAAATATCAAAACCCAATGGAGAGTTTCAGGTGCTTGCATTCACACACCTAGAAATGTTCCGACTATTATTAATCTCCTTGAAGCCTCCCATCCAACGAAAAAATCTCCAATTTGTATATATGCACTTCTCCTTGTTGAACTCACAGGGCGTGCTTCTGCCATGCTTATTGTCCACAACACGTGGAAATCAGGCCAACCAGCACTCAACCGAACTCAAGCGCAATCTGATCATATCATTAACGCGTTCAAAAATTTCGAACAGCATGTGAGGTGTGTATCAGTTCAACCCCTCACTGCAATTTCCCCTTATTCGACTAAGCACAAAGACATTTGCAATGTGGCAGAGGATAAACGTGTTTCATTAATTATCATCCCTTTCCACAAACAACAAACTGTCGATGGAGGAATGGAATTGACTAATCCAGCCTTTCGAACAATTAACCAGAATGTATCAGCGAATGCACCTTGTTCAGTTGGCATTCTTGTTGACAGAGGCCTCAGTGGATCAACAAGATTGGCTGCATATCAGATCAGCCCCCGCATAGTTGTAATATATATATATATACACATATAAATTTTGAGTAGAACTATTCGAGCATCCCCGGCCTTACAGAATTAACATTACAACTTCGTCTAAACATTAAGGCTACCATCGAGTTGGTGCCTTGGAGCTAGCTAATCAATCCTTTGAGCTAACCATTAAGGCTACTCTCAAGTTGGTGCATTCAAATTCTGCTTTCCCAGTTGGAGAACGTTGGGCAGCGTTATGTAAAGAGGAAACTTCAAATTTCTTGCCTGTAAATAGGCAGCATACTTTGCATTTTTTGCAGCAAGAGCAAAATCCTTCGAGGATAGGATCCAGCAAAATGTCATCACATGCTTGGACTTTGTCACCAAACTTGGTCGGCAATTGGACCTTCAACCTAGTGTGCTTCTTTCCCAATTGCAGCTTTGATCGAACAGGCTGCGTTCAAAGATAGGCAGGCAAAAATGACAGGCTAAAATTCGAAAAACAATTTGGGAGAGTTTTTGAATTTAGGCCAAACAAAGTACAAAAAATTTAGAATTTTTTTGCCAAATCAGGCAACTTAATACTGCAAAAAGCAGTAAACTTTGCTGGATTACTGCTGGGGCAATTTGAATAAATTCTAAAGTTTAAATTTATTGCCCAATCGAGTAAAAAACAGCTAAACAAGAGTGTCAGTCTTCAATTGGCAGATCAAAACCTGCTAACACCCAAGAAATTCGACCAAACCAAGTAAAACTTCAAGCAGATTTCGAAAATTCCTGTGGAGCATGAAGATGAAGCTGGATGAACTGCCCAAAATCTGAGTCTGGGCAAACTCCACCGAACCTGAAAAACTAACTCCAAGCAGCACCAAAGTGCCGAACAGGAACTTAATAAAGATCAGTAGGCAGACTTCGAGTTCACCAATGGAGAAGGTAGAACCGAAATGAACATAAGGACTTTGCAAAGCTAGAACACCCAAGCACAAACTTCCAGACTAACTGCCCACAATCTGACTTGAATCTGACCGAACTGGAATACAAAAACCACTGCAATGAACTGTAGGCTAGCTTCGAGTTCACCCAAGAAGAAGATGAAACCAAAGTAAACCCAGAACTAAATCACCCAAGAACAGAAATCTGGCCAAGTTTCCCAGCACCCTGACTTGAAACTGACCGAAAATCACCTTGTTTAATATCCAGCTGAATTGAGGTTATAGCAGCCTAGAGAGTAGTCGAAAATGCCTGAAGAAAGCAGTAGGAAATTCAAAAATTGCAATTTGAAATTTCCCCAGAATATTGCCCAAAAAGGATGTAGTCAACTGTGAATAAACTTGAGACAGACTTGAGTTTTCCAAAACAGTGAAGTAATTCTTTTTTTTTTTTCAAATGGGGGGAGAAAAATTCAAATACTTTGCCTGAAATGGTAAACTCCAACAACATACAACAAACTTGCTCTTCACTTCGAAAAAACTGCTTGCTGAAAACCGGATTATGGAAGAAGATGCAAACTGAAATTCAAATCCTTCCAAGCTAAGGGAGAAGAACTTTGAACAAGAACTAGAATTACTAACTCCAATCTGGAACCTGTTCAATAATTCGTAAACTACCAAGAGGACGGAGGTAGAGTTCGAACTATAAACAAATATTCCACAAACCTGTAAACCGTGCGAACAAAACACCAGTCTGCTGGCCGAAAATCAGAATAAATGGATGAACAAAGCTCTGAATTTCTGGCCGGATGAATGGAATAAGGCTGCCTTGAATCTGACCAAAATGAAGCTTCAAAACACCCAAGAAAAACTGACCACTATTCTGGCCGAAATTGGAAGCTCCAAACAACTTGAAATCTTCAAAATATGACTTTTTGAATCTGGACAGATACTATCAAAATCTGCAATGCAAGATTCGAAATTACCAAGTAATGAAGGTAAAATCGAACAAAGATCAATGAGCTCACAAATTCAAGGGGCTCACCAAGTTGAGCTTCTCTCTGTGACACCTTACATTGTTCGACTCCCACATAGTTGTAATTTTCTTTGGTGGCCCGGATGATAGAGAAGCATCAGCCTATGCCTGGAGGATGTGCGAGCAACCACAAATCAATCTCACTGTCATGCGCTTAGTCCCAGGTGAACACGCGATGATGGATCATAACAAAAGCGGGCTTGAAATCCTGACAGTAGTAACAGACAATGACAAAGACAAACAGCTAGATGAGGACTACATCAACGAGTTCAGAGCAAAAACCGAGAAGGAGGTGAATCACGGAGAAGATACACTAGCGGCAATAAGATCGATAGATCCCATTCATGACCTGTTCATAGTAGGAAGGGGGCAGGGAATAATATCTCCTCTCACGGCCGGGCTTACGGACTGGAGTGAGTGTCCCGAGTCAACGAATTTTGCATCAACGTATTCAGTTCTTGTACTTCAACAATATGTAGGAATTGATGTGCACGTAGATGCAATAGGCAAGCTGAATAACAGCCCATATCAGCAGCACGACCACTTCAAATTATCCAATATGAACCGACGGCCACTGCCAAGAGGCAAGCTGTATCCCAACCACAACCTTAGACCACAAAAAGCTAGGCCTGCCATGGTGAGGGAGGTGAAACTTAGTTTTCCCTTTTCTTTTTCTTTTTAGTTTTTTCCCCTTGATTTGAATTGTAATGATGTACAAAACGTTCTCATCAACGATGTTTTTTATTTTGTTGTACAATAGAAACAAAAGTTTTGTTGATTTTGCAGTACATTGAAATAAAAGTTTTGTTGATTAGTCATTAAGGATAGCATTTCGACAGCAAATTAAATGAAAAACATCCAAACTTGACAAAGTGAAAAATATACTCAATATTACAACTCAAATATAATAGTCTCCTTTTCACTTTGTTCTTCAAATCGCCAACTCACTTTGCACCTCCAAAATTGCCTTGGCCGAATTCCTCAGCTGTTGTGCTTCCTCGTCCGTAAGATGCACATTGGTCACGCCCAAGACGCCACTCCTACCAAGCTGTGCTGGCAAGCTGAGGAACACATTGCCACCATCAATATCATAGAATCCCTTTGCAAGGACTGAGACGGGGTGTATTTTTCTTTGGTCTCTCAGTATTGTCCTAGCTAGGCTAGCCACTGAGTACCCGATTGCCCATGACGTGTAGCCTTTCAATCTTATCACTTCGTATGCACCTTCCACGACTTCCTTGTGGATGTTTTCTAAAGTTTCCTTCTCATAAACAATCTGTTGCCTCTTTAAGAAGCTTAGAACTGGCACCCCTCCAACGCTTATGCTCGACCATAGTGCCACTGAACTGTCTCCGTGCTCCCCGACAATGTAGGCCTATAAATACAAATTCAAGTAAATCATAGCACAGCATACTGATTAAACAAATTAAGCCCATGTTTGGTTACTATTTATAATCAGTCAAACCACATTTTTATCCATATATTCCGTGAAACCTACAAAACCTAACCAATAATTAACTATTACTAACTATTTACAATTTGAATTGTATATAAATAACTCCTAAACATGTGCTAGTGTTTGGTTAATGTATATAATCAGTCAAAATACTTTTTGTTCCCACTTTTCGTGGAACCCACATTACTACCGACTTACCAACCATCATTTCTATTTATTTATAATTTAAATCATTTATGAACACTTCTCAAACACACTTGTTGGCGAAGGTTTTTAAAATTTTCAAGCTTTGAATGACTTAAAAGTCAAGAAAGGAGATATTCGAGGTAATCCTTCGGGTAACCAGAGAGACGCGTTAAAATTACAAGGATTTTGTTATTTATCCATCAAAACGGTACATAAGAGGTTACCGAAAATGATGTGCGAAGAAAAAATTGGATGAAAATTGTGATTGTATTTTAAACTGGCAGATGGTAGAATATCATATGACATTATGTAATCCTTATGTAAATTTTGATGTACATGTAGCAAGATTCCAAATTACAATGCCATTTTATATTAAATGTTGCTCCTCTTATCAGCAGTATACTTTGTCAAAACTGATATAGAAAATAATGAACCTCAGGAAGATAATATAGACAGATTTTATCAAATGATGCTGAAGCGACCAACTAAAAGAAAAAGTAAAACAGTAACATTAATGATTGGTTGCACATAAAATGCCAACATTAAAGTGAATGGGATCATTATTATAATTCCTTCCTTTTGATAAAGATAGGAGAATGAGTCTATTCACTTTTTTCATTCCAAAAGTATGCTTGTAGTTAGCATAAATGAATGTCATCATATAAATCCATATCTAATTTAGCAAAAGATTTAATAATCTTCAGTTGTTCACCCTGTTCCCCATGAGATTTCAGAGAGAATCAACTCAGATAACTAGAAAATTACGCGCAGAAATACATTGTTTCTAATAATGAGTTACGGAAAATTTTGGTTAGTAATAGATTAAAAACCATATACTTCCGCAACCATTGATATATGTTATGAAAAATAAGTAATAACATAATAATTGTAGTTATTCACTAATAAGATGTTTCTTCGCACTCTTATCCCCGTGAAGTTACACACTACTGGATACAAAATAATTAGCCTTTTTCATATGATGTCTAAATTCATTGGACTGTCTCCAGTCGACCGGGTGTACTTGTAGGAACTCTCAAGACAGGGCACCCCAAGTATATTGTTCCACCAAAAGTTGGAGGTGGTGGATTCAACTACAGGCTTAATTAGTTTACTTTAGTTGAGGGATAGATCCATTGGCATTCGGGAACGAGAGCTTCTATTAACATGCTTGGTGTTTATTATGCCGAGTTCCTTGCATGCATTTACTGTGGCTTTGACTGGATTACCTCAGCGTAGATTGACCTTGTGTCGTGTGATATTGGCAGTGACAGATTTGATGTCAAGTTTAGCGGAACTTTGCCTTTACAATTATGTGTCAAAGCTGATTTGTCTAACACTGGGAGTGCGTGGATTGCCTTGCGTGAACTCGACCCTAGTAATCTAAGTTGGTTTACTCCATTCTCACTGTTATAAGATAGACTTAATGAAGACAGATGCAATCGACAAGAGCAAGAATTGCAGAAGGGGAAAAGAGAAAATAACAGAAGAGAAGGAGAAAAGGGGGGAAAATGGAAGAGGAGGGAAAGAAAGGGGAGCGGAAGGAAACAGACGAGAGAGAAGCAATTTAGAGGGAGGAAATCTTTGATTATTCAATAGACAAGTCTAATTAATATAATGCATAGACCCTTCTTAAATAGAATTTCAAGTAGTCTAATTTAAGTAGGAAAACAACTAAAGCAATAACATAAAATACTAGAAAATCTTTAAAACTAAATCACAATTGCTTGGTAAATCTTCAAATGTAATATCATTATAGATCTCCATCACTTACATTTTGTTTTCCCTTATGGATGCCCGTCTCTTCTTTTGAGGTCAATACCTCCACAACACTTCAGGTTGAGGGATCCCTAAGTACCACAAGGATAACTATGTGGGATCGAGTATAAGGTTGAACATTTTCTCGGGTCAGAACAGTACATGGAAGTGATAGAACTTATTCAATGGATATGAAGGATTGATGTTTGGTTGTCTAATTTCAAATAATTGACTACCTCAGGAAGCAAAGAAGTGGAATAGGCAGTGCAAGGGAAATAAGGTCACTTCATAGGAATCATGGTGGATTTGGTGACAGACACATCAAATGCAACTAATATGGATCAGTGATTTGAAATATTTGTCTCCTTTGCGTGAATAGGTTGGATTAAACAAGCTCATAGCTCAGTCTTTATATGTTTGCTTTCCTCCTCTGCTTCCATATTGAAATCCAAAAAAGTTCTTTAGAACTTCATAGGTTCGCCTTTCCTTCTCCTTTTCCTTATATTTTGAAACCTAAAAACCTTGATCTGAACTTTCACAGCAAGCTACAGGTTCGCCTTTCCTTCTCCTTTTCCTTATATTTCGAAATCTAAAAACCTTGATCTGAACTTTCACAGCAAGCTACCTAATTTCCCTTTCCTTCATTCTAGCACTTTTTTAATCATCATCCATCCTCTTCACGTTTTACCAAACATGGGTGCAAAGGTAATGTAGATAGAGAAAGTAGGTATTATAAGGAAGAAAGAGCATAAGAGAAAATTAACATCTATGAGAGAAGAACCTTTGCATTTGGAATGAAAATTGGTCTATCTATCTATTAAACCATCATTTTGCCCTTGTCTGAGCCCCATTTTTAGTTATAAATATATTTTGGAATAGTGACTTTTTGAAGAATGTGTGGTTAAAAAAAAAAGGAAAAGTTTTCGATTTATGAGTCAAATTATTTTATGTGAGAATGTGTAGTTGAAAATGAATATTGAAAAAATGTGTGTTGAAAAAAAATGGAGACCAAACATAGGCTTCAAATTCCATTTAAATCCCATTCTTAACAGAGAAACAATCCTACTCCACATGGTGGAAAAGTGAAAAAAAAAAGTTTAAATTTACAAAACAAAAGAAAATTAAAAAATTTCTGTGGGGTCAGCTGACCCCACATGCCACCACCTAAATTTTCCTATGCCGATTAAAACTTCATAATAAATTAGCTCAGACTCTATTGTCAGAAAATCTTTGGGAAACTTTGCTATTTTTCACACATGAGACTCAGTTATTAAAACTCGAAATATGAATATAAGCTAAGCAGGCTGAGAACCGCTACACCTTGCCATGAGTCCATGACACTATTAAGACTTGAGTTTCATCTTATAAGATCAACCTCGTTAGGCAGGTAGCTCAAAATTTTATATTTTAATTTCTACTTTTATACTTGGGATACGTTTAATTGCGAGCATAGAATTTGCATAAAAAGAATGAAAATTATTAATTAAATGTGTTTGATTGATTTAGTTTTCAATCTATAAAATATAATAATTGTCCATTTTTTATTGGTAGGTAGATGAGAGAGAGTGGATAGACGTGAGAGAGAAAAAAAAAGTGAATTTCTGGAAAATAAAATCTTACCTCCCTAAAAAAAATATTTTTCCTTGATTTTAAGGAAAATATGGTCACGTGACCAAAAGTAGGAAAATATTTTTTCCATGGAAAATAAAATCCTACTTACTTCCCCTAAAGAAGAATGTTATTCTTGTTATGTATTTAATTTCTTCATTTGCTTATCATTATCAACAAACGTTTGCTTAGTGAAGTATTTAATCTCTAAGAGGTTATTAGATATTTTCGACCAATCACCTAGGTAGGTTCTTGTAGGAGATAGAGATATACTTCTAGCCTAGGTAATCCTTGAGCTATTCTCACAAAAATAAACACGATTGATTGTCTTATTAATCGACATAGAAATATAGTAGGGTAATACAATCAATTTGGTCTAGTTTGACCCTCGAGACAGGTAATTACTAAATTAAGAGGATTAGATCCATCATTATAAAGTGGGTAATACATCAAATTGCTTTTTGACAATTAATTGGACGATAGCAAATGAAATCATGAATCCCAACATGTTTTCAATTAAAGTTTCCCAGAAATTCGCTTTTATTGCTTTCATTTTTCTATCTGTCTTTCATTAAATAGTAAATTAAAACTACCCAACCAATTTGTGTTTGTCACATGCAATTTAATCAAACTAGAATTAAATTACTTAAGCACGAGTAGACCAATTCTCGTCGAATAGACACTCCACATCCTTTTATTACTCATCCATGGCTCGTGCACTCGCAATATTGCGTCGTAGATAGCGAACACTTCACTAATGTACGAATTTATCATTATTAGGTCGTAGCAGGAATTTATTAGGAAATAAGGGTTTGTTTGATTGCAAGTATGGAACTTGTATGGAAAAAAATAAGTTTTAGGCAATCGAATTGCTTAGAACTTATTTGTATAGAAATTATCAATTAAATGTGTTTGATTAGCTTAATTTTCAACCTAGAAAATGCTGTGCTTTTTCATAAAGTTGAGTTTTTGGGACGTGTGAATTGCCTAGTAAATAAAAACAATCTTTTTATATTTACATCATAATTTATATCATGACTTACCGAATTTACAATTGGCACAATCTCACACCATCTTTTATTTTTCTCACATTTAATCCAACCATCACAATCTAGTCACGTCACCCATCTGTCAACAATAGTGTACAAATAGCTTAATTGAAATAAAAACTACCCCATGAAGAAAATACTTTTTTTTCTTTTTTTCTTTTAGGAAAACATGATCATGTGACCAACTTTTGGAAAATATTTTCCACAAATAAAATGTCAATCAAACACCCAAACAGTAGAAACTTGTGTAAAAATGATATTTTTCATGGAAACTAAAGTCAATCAAACTTAGAGTGTGTTTAATCGCAAGCATGGCTTGTATGAAAAGAAAATAAGTTCTAAATAATCGAATTACATGAAAATTTTCAATTAAATGTGTTTCATTTGCTTAATTTTCAACCTAGAAAATATTGTACTTTTATCATAAAGTTGAATTTTGGAAAGTGTAGATTGCCTAGAAAATAAAAACTTATTCCCAACAAAGAAAGCCCTTGTTTGGTACATATTAAAATTTTCATTTTCANTATTTTCAACTACACATTTTTCAATAAAATAATATTTTTCATCACATCAACAATTTTTCCTTCTTTTTCAACCACAAATTCTCCATCAATCTACTATTCCAGAATACATTCTTTCAAAATAATGTGGGTCAAACACACCCAAAATGTTTTCCCTGTTTTTGAGGAAAACACTATCACATGACCAATTTTTAGAAAATATTTTCCATGGAAATAATTGTCAATCAAATATCTTAAAAGTAGGAAATGGGATGGAAAAATGACATTTTTCATAAAAAAATAAATCCTATCGAATATGCCATAAGATCAATTACCTTAGCCACTATTTGGTTTAGCTAAAAATAAGATTTTTATTAGATTTCGATAGAAGTTAATAAAATATATGGTTCAAAAATTGATAAAAGTTGTACGTCGCTTTAAATGTATAATTATAATTTATTGTTCACTTTAATTTAAATTTTTATTAACTTTTTTAGCTGAATCAAATACGAACCATAATCTCAACGATCGTAGTCATCATCAAACTCATACTCTAAAACTTGAATATGTGACAAAAAAGTGACTAGTATTTCACAGCAATCAGCGCATAGAAAATCGAAACATGAGTAAACAATAAGTGATTACATATCGAAAATAAAGGATTATTAGAAACTCACCTGCACATCCTGTGCATTGACATCAAGATGATCGGCGATCAAGAACCGAAACCGGGACGAATCCAAGTTGGTGCCCGAGCCGATAACCCTATTCGCCGGGAACCCGGATAGCTTCCAGGCCACGTAAGTCAACACATCGACGGGGTTAGAAACTATCAGCAGTATACATTCCGGCGAGTATTTAGCCAACGGTGGCACAATAGATTTGAACAAGGAGAGATTTCTTTGTATAAGATTGAGCCTGCTCTCGCCCGGTATCTGGCGGGCTCCGGCGGTGATGATGCAGAGGTCGGAGCCGGCGGTGATATCGTAGTCGAGGGAGGCTTGGATTTTGGTTCGGGGGAGGAAGGCGGCGGAGTGCTGGAGGTCGAGCATTTCGCCTCGGAGTTTGTCGGCCTTGGCGTCGACTAGGGCGAGTTCGTCGGCCAGATCTTGGGTAAGGATAGTCTGGGCGATAGCCATGCCGACGTTTCCAACTCCGACGACGGTGATTTTGGTGTGGCGCTTGGTTGGGGACGGTGGCTCGGCGTTGGCAATGGGCTTGAAGAAGGCTTGAGTTAAGTCCAAACCGCCGGGACCTAGGGAAGAGTTTGATGTGCTCTTGTGCATGGACATTTTAGTACCTTGAGGAATAATCTGTGAGTGTATGTGTGACTGAGAGAGAGTTGCAGGCGGCGGCGGCGACGACGCTGGTTAGTTGGGCTTCTTAGAATAATTTCAATGAAAAGCTTTTTGACTGGCAAGAAGAGGGAGGAATTATTCATATATATGGTGGGACAAGGACAGTGAAGGACGTGTATTGTACTCGGATATATGGGAAATTGCAAGGAAGGTTTTCAACATTTACGATAAGTTCAAATGTGTCCATGCTTCAGTGTTCAAACTCCAAAATTCTCGAAAGACGCCAAAAATTGTTAATTCAAATTTGTGGGAAAAGAAAACTTTGAAATGACACTCAAAAGTACTTGTTTGCGATAACTTCTTCAAATTTATAAACATGTTCAATATCATTTTTATTTACACATTTTGTATAATTCATAACGTTTGTCTCTTTTTTATTCACACATTCAGTAACAAACACAACTTATAAATTATAAAAAAAAATTCAAAAAAATACCCACTTTCACTATTATTGGGAAAGTGTTGGGAGAGTTTTGATTCACTTCCTTGCTAACTTTTTGTTTTATGTTGTGCCTCATTCTTACACATCACTCCATAATATCATTATTCTTTTCCTTGCCGCCACCAACTAAAGCTGTTCATCGCCATAAAGGAAGAGGAATGTAGAACCGGTGGCTCTTTCAATGTCATCCACAATCCAAGAACTTCATCGGAAGAATTATATTCTTGTTGGAAACATTATTCTCTCCTCTCTTTGGATAAACTTGTATCCTCGATCTTTCATATTAAAAAATCCAAAATAATTTTTAAGTCAAAAAGTTTTTTTTGCTAATTTTTTTATCATCACTGTTCATAACCATGAGCAATACATATTGAACACCTCTTACAAGGTACATTTAATTGCTATTTTGTTAAAAATTGTACATGACGTAAATTGCACTTGCACATGCCATTTCAACATTAGCATGGACAGATTTTGCACAGAAAGAACTCATCTGTTATACTTGTGAAATGTTGAAAACGACGCTCCAAGTTTTGAAAGGTCGGTCCTATTTGCACTCATCACAGAGACTAGGGACCCCACTGATAAGTGTATTTTGTCAACTTATCTAGGTCTTTAAATTCGAGTATTTTGTAGTAATTTGGATGTGTTATAGCTTAATTATATCTTAATTATGTTTGTTATGTTGAACTCAATGCAAATGGTGGAATTGGAAGAAAATAACAGAAAAAGGGCGAGAACAAATGAAATCCAAAGTTTGGGGACGAAAGTCTAAACATTTAATAGTTGACTCGGACCACAAAACGATGATTGAAGATCATATAGGATTAATTAGATGCAATTAGAGGTCAAATGAGTGAAATATAGTTAAAATATTTTCACAAATCAATTTCCAATTGAAAAAGTTATGCTTCGAATTTTTAACTTCAACTTGAAACCCATTTTTCGGATAGTGTGTTAAAACTAAAAATATTGTATTTCTAAAAGAATTGTATCCATTTGAGTTATCAAACTCACTATGAATTATCTTAATCAGATATCGAAAGAAAAAGTTATGATCAAAATACTGAAAGCTGCCCAGAGACGAAATCTGCGAACTTGTGCATGCGAAGCATTGTTTTTCCAATCCGAGAGCCATTTGGCTCTACGGCACGCGCATGCCATTTTCGCAGATGAATCTCTTTTGAAACTCAGATTGGACACGATTTTGACTTATTTTCTGGCTATTATAAAAACAAAAAAGGGCTACACATTGAATAAACTCTCTCTTTCTTCTTCATATAAAATATTATCATCAAAATCATCAAGAACAATGGTCTAATTACTATATTATGAGAGAGGAGATCAAGTCATAGCAAGGAATCGAAGATCAATTATATCAAGATTTTGAAGAATTCAACATTGGACTTGAAAATCAATATCTTTTGAATTATTTCACAATCGTGATAATTTTTTTCTATTATTCTTTTTGTAATTTAAATATTAGCATGTTAAGCTATATCCCTTTTTTTTTATTGGATGAAGATTAACCCTATTATTTATTTGTTTAATTCAAGATTAGTAGTTAAGTATTTTTTTTTTTTTTTTGTTTCTTGATTTATTTTGCATACTCATTGCATTAATTAATTGTTTGACAAACAATAAAATAATTAGTTGTTTGTTGCAGTGTTAAAAAACTCATAATAAGTTTAAAACGCGACAAAATTAACATGTGTGCAATAAATGTTAGGAATAATATTTATCACATGTTCAATTATATTGATAATCTGAAATTTAATATGTTCTAATCATTCGAGATTATGCTAAAAATAGACTTGAGTCGTGATTAGACCATAATTAATTTATCTTAATAATAAAGTTAAAAATATTAGCTTATCGACTGTCAAGAATGCATGAATATGATTAAACTACATAATTGAGAATTAAAGTAGTTAGCAATAGGCGGATTCGAATTCTAATAAATCATCCATAATTTAATACAAAACACTTTTTAGTGTGTTCTTAGATAATTTAGCATAAAATCAAAATCTCTCTTTAGTTTACGCAATTCGAATTTCATACATAAATATTAAACTTGAATTGAATTTATTCAATTTGGAATAATAACTCTTAACCTATCAATTTTATTACTTATTAACGATTTCCTATACTTGCAGATTTCGCATGAACACCCCATGCAGTTGTCCATTTATTTATGTTAAATGATTAAGTTCTTGCTCACAAGAAAACTTGAATTATTGAACTTCGTGTCACTAAACCCACCAAATTAGTAAAAGTGTTTAGAAGTTAGAATAATTCCAACAAGCTATTTATTTTTAAATATCATATTTTATAATTTATCTAAAAATTTAGAAAGTAGCTCTTTATTTTTAACGTTTAATTTTACTGCTCTTAAAAAATATTAATTATTTTTTCATATCATTTTTTTGCTCTAGATATCCTCCAAATTATTATATTATTTTCCTTAATTAAAAATTAAAATATTTTGAATGCATGTAGTTATAGAGAGCCAAACTTACTCCATATTTTAAAATATTAATTTGAATAGTCTATTGAAACACAATTTTAAGGGTTGACTCTTTAAAATATAAGTAAATTTGGAGAGTCAAACCCGCTCTCTATTTTAAAATATTAATTTGAAGAGTCTTTTTGAACATTATTTTAAGGATTGACTCTTTAAAATAAAAATCATATTGTATTTGAAGAGCTTTTTGATGTGATGAAAAATATTATTTTATTGAATAATGTGTGATTGAAAATGAGTAGAATAATGATAATGAAAATTTTAATGTGGCTCAAACAGGAGCTAAACAAACAATTATGTTATATCGTTAGAAAATTTTGTCCACTTCCTTGACAGAATGTGATATGACATTCTATTATTAGATTATTTAGAAAACTTTCAATTTTTACATTCAATCATCTACTATAACATTGCATCTATCAAGTAGGGTAGCATTTTTTTTTTTTGTCGAAGTGACTTAATTCTTAAACAAATTCTATTTTAAAAGAACAAACGAAATCTAAACTCAAAGATTAATGGCAAAATGACATAGATTAGGAGTAATGATCATGAGATTTTATAATGTCAAAACCAGCAACTTTACGTTAAAAAGCCCATAGATTGCAAATTTCTTTACGCTAATACCATGGGCGAGTTATATAGAATTCAAAGAACGGAAAACACAAAGATCTTTGTTGGGTTTCCCGTCAAACTATGTATGATTACAAATATCTACTTCTAAGTCCTATTTTATTTGAATAAAATTTTAATTTTTTAATAAATTTTGATTAAAACAGATAAAATGTGTTATTGAAAAGTTGATAAGTTTCAATTAACATTTTCTGTAACATTGGAGTTTGAGATTGCTCGGAAAGAGAGTAATTATATGAAAGGCTCATTGGTCTAAGATTTTTTTAAAAAAAATATTTTCAATCAAATATTTTATGAGAATCATATTATTATTTTTGTTTTTGTTTTTCAATCATATAGTTTTTTTTTTTTTTTTAAATCATTTTTGTTTTAAAAAATTTGTGAAAATTCATCAAATTGATGTGATAAATTCTAAAATTTTATGTAATATATGAGATCCATTTTTTCTAAAATTCATTTTTATTTTTTAAAAAAAATATTTTCAATCAAATATTTTATGAGAATCATATTATTATTTTTGTTTTTGTTTTTCAATCATATAGTTTTTTTTTTTTTTAAATCATTTTTGTTTTAAAAAATTTGTGAAAATTCATCAAATTGATGTGATAAATTCTAAAATTTTATGTAATATATGAGATCCATTTTTTCTAAAATTCATTTTTGAAAATTCATTTTAAATTCCAATTTTTCTCGTAAAATAACTTTACTCTTAAACTCGATTTTTTTTACTATTTAATAACCAAACATTCTAAAAAAAATCATGATACCAAAACAAATCCCAAAAAAAGGAAAATAAAATAAAATTGGAGGGATTTAGGAAATTGTTGGAAACAATTTTCAACGTACATTGTTATCAAGAATTATCAAAAAATCCGAGACGAAGATAAATTCGGAGCTGTAGACAACAATGGAGGAGGCGCTGGCGGATCTAGAGAGAATCCAAACTCGAATCCTCCAACGCATTTCGAACCTTGAACTCTTGTATTCACCTCAACACTTCTCCCAATCTGTATCCATCTCTGCCGCGGCTGCCGATAACTCCACCACCGAAGGCCGCCTCTCTGCCATTCTCCGCTCCAACGGTGTCAAGGACTTCTCATTTAAGCGTGTCCCTTCCGATTACTACACCTGGACTCTCGAGGCCCGCCGTGACGTCCTCGATGCCGCCTCCATTCATCATCTCTGTAAGAGCATTGTCCTGGTACATTCTTTCTCCTTCCGCTCCCAATTCTTTTCTTTTAACGTAATACTTCAATGAAATTACAGGGAAATGAATTAGCCCTGAGATTAATGAAATCAAAAGTTAATTAATTAGTTAAAAAAAAATATCGACCTTTATGCATGTTTGCTCTGTTAAGCAGGATTGGATGCTCTTTTTACCCCCATCTACTTTTTGATGAATAAAATTCCTAACTTTAAAGAGGAAACAAATTACATGAGTGATTTTGGGTGTGGGGAGTTGAACGGCTGGGCCTGATTTTTGTAAGATGAATTCAAGGGAGAATATTTGCAAATCTTTGAGGACTTCAATAGGAGAGGTCTGAAGTTAGTAAAATGTATCTTGTCTGGATAGTGCAGTCTTTAACAGAATAATGGTTGAAGCCCTTGAAGATGTCAGAATCTAATCTTGATAACATGGACTGTTCGCCTGATTATAGTTAGACACTAGTGTGATGCCTAACCTCTTGGACTTCGAGGATGCAGTTAGAAGAAAATTTATATGGTGGAAGTTTCATGTTGTAAATGTAATTGACATAATATTTACTAGCAGTGCTGACATGCATGCTCGTAAGTTGGGCACCATATCATAGGGGATCATATAGCTGATGGTGGTACGTTCTCATGTAACCGCTACTTCCTTTTTGTAGAGGGGTTACCATGGGGGCTGTTCGTCCATGTGTTGAAGAGGCTAATGGTTGACTTGATCATGATATTCCATTGAGTCTGGTCTATAAGAAAGAGTTCAGTTAGACATCTGAGTCCCTGGTCGAGTTTGAGGATTTGGTTTAATTAGACATGTGGGGTCTTATGACATGCCCTCCACGTTAGCATCCTTATCTGACTTGTCATCAATGTTTAATATACCTTGTATAATTATCACCCTACATCGGTAGAATTAAAGTATCTTTGCTAACTTCCATTGGAAGTGCCTCTTGTTGAAATTCTGCCTGCTATTAGGTTTGTTATTTTCTCATTTGCATTTATCAGGTTGTCTAGCATGCAACTTGTCAATACTAATTGTGTTTTCGTGGAAGTTTGCTAGTTGGGGCATTGCTAGTACTTCGTGGTAGCTTCCTGACTCAGAGGTCACAACTACGTGTCTAAGGTCGTCACGCAGGCCTGTTCAAGCCTTCTGTCCTCAGTGTTGTCTAGGAGTAGGCAAAACAACCAATTCCTCAAATTTCCTTTCCTTTTCTGCTAATGTCATGGAGCCCTGCTTCAGTTTACAAGCTTTGCCTCCTTATGGTTACGTCTGTTGGTAGGGAAGTTTAAAGGAACAATTCGTTGAACTGTGCCATGTTCAGCCTTGAACCAGGTGCTTTGTTCCTTTTAGTCATTTCCCACCAATGCCTAATACAATTTTTGAGCATGAATGTTGCAGTCACTTATTGTGGCTCAGGGCAGGCAATAAGTTCAAAGATCCTCTCTACATCTCTGATCCACTCTCCTGCTAGTTTTGGGGTTGTACCACCTTCATAGGTCGTGGTTGTAACTTAGGAAATTGCTCTATCACTGTTGCAGAATTGTTTCCCCTCTCTCCAGAGTGCAACGTGTAGCTTGGCCCATTTCTTCCATCATAGCTAGGAATTGTCGGGCAATTGGTATCTGTTGCTGTTGGTGGTGGTGTTGCAGGTCCTAACATTCTTAGCTCTTGCTGCCATCACTTCACTTGGTAAAAGAGAATAAGAATTTAATTAACACTCATTGAACATCCGTTAAACTCAAAAATAGAATATACACATTAAATTAAGGAATAGATGAACAATAGTAGTTGGGATACAGTTTGCCAATCACAGCAATATTCATAATTCAAATAACAAGGCAAGACCTAAAAGACCCTATCTTCTGCTAGAAATTCTGGCCTACGCTTGCAATAAGGTATTCCTTGGATTCCTCCTCGGGATCTTCCTATGAGTTTGTCTCAACTTTTATGGTGCAATTTCTGTTACCACTCTTAGTGGGATGCGATGAGCTCGGGCAAGTCGGTGTGTCCGGTCCTCGATATGCTGCATAGAAATCGTATCTTCTCCTCAGGTAATGGACCACTACATGAAACATTTTCACGATGCGTACGAACCAATCCTACCTTCACAAGGGTTGTCTCCCATTAACGGTTAATAGCCTCTGGGATTCAGACGAGGAGCGAGAAGAGAGAAACAAATATTAGCAAGAAAAGCCTTCGGAGATCCGTTCAGAGTTCAATACAATCTAGCATATTGATTAATTCTTTTCTACTAGTCAAAAATATAACTAAAATATCATTTTTTTATTATCAATTTTATTACTCAAATTACTTTTTATTATTAAAATCTTAATGAAAATCATTCAATTTTAAAGAAGTTTATCAAAAGACTTTCGTAATAACAAGGATTAATAAAAGATGACATTACTTCTTAACTCTTTTTATCATGAATCATAAGAAAAGGAGTAATATACTCCTTAGACGACATATGATACAGAAAACAATTAACAGGAAACAGACCTTAACATCAATGAAGGGATTGGAAATGGAGGAATTTGGTGATGTACGTTTGGAAGACCAATTGTGATCAAATCTATGTGAAGTTCTCTCTAATGTACTCACCATCCTTGAGACCTTGAAACTTTAGGGTATTAATGATTTTATACATTACAAACTTAAACAAAAGAAAATTGAAATTAAAATTGAATAATAAGCAATTACTTCCGAGTTTAAAAATTTTAGTCCATGACTATGCAAATCAGATAAACCACAAATCCAAGCACACAAACTATATATAACTTTCTAGAAATGAGTGATGTATTGAAGTCCATATGGTGTATGCTGGGGATCAGCCTTCTTCAAAGGCTTGGACACGGACATGGGACTTAGATGTGAAACCAGGGCTATATAAAGTGCCCCTACCTTGAGATAACGTATTGGCATCATAGTATCAGGTCTAACATAGACATTGTATACAAGTTTTACACCTAATTTCAACTGCCTCTGAGTTGTTCATAGAGATTAATCTTCTTTCAATAGAATTCTACTTTTCCCACTATCCTATTGTGAATTATGAGTTTTTGAAAATTTAATTTGGATGGGAAACATCACATGCCAGTTAGATTTTTATTTACAAACTGTAGATTCTTCGTTTAGGTTGAAGTAACACTACGTACGTGGATAAACTCACTTAATGAAACTATATATGATGTGTGTTGTGTTGTGTGATGTGATTTAACCTATTCATCTTAGCTCAGATGCTGAATTTAACTTGTGTAGTTTTCTAGGTCTTTCCTTTGGCTCATTTTGGCCCATAATGATTTTGGAGCAATGAGAGATAAAATCATGAACATTCTGAACACAAAAAGGAATATTTTATACCAGTGCTTGCATCCAATTTTATTATTCCTTTATTACATAACGTATTTGATCTTCAATCCGAGATTCTTCTTGATTGAAAGTCATTTGTTTTACATAGGTAAATACTCAAGCCCCAGCGAATATAACTGATTGTAGGGATCGTAACAATTCCAAGTACTATGCGGTTGTCGTACAGGTACCTTAAATTTTTATTTAATTTGTATAGTTACATTTGATCCTTAGCCCATGTTTGACTCCCTTTAAAACAAAATGATTTATTTTTCATACTCATTTTCAACCACACATTTAATCAATAAAATATTTTGCACGTAAATCCAAAACTTCTTCCCATTTTAACCACATTCTCTAAAAAAAATAATCACTATTTGAAACATAATTTTTACACAATGGCCATCAAACAGGGGCTACACACACACAATTGACCACCTTTTTGATTGCAGTATACTGCTCGATTTAATGCTGAGGCTGTCAAGAACTTTTTGTATGCTCTCAATGATGGAAAGATATCAAAGAAGAAATTCAACAGTAAGTTTGCAATTACACCTTCTGAATTTAGCTGTTTACATCACCCAAACAGTAGCATCTCTTTTGTCGCACGTGCGCGTGTTGGGTTTGGGGTGGAGGAGTGGGGGTAAAAAGACTTTAAAATGATATAAAATCTTGGAGAAATCCTATAATACAGCTTGAAATAGTTTTTCAATAAAGCTTCCGAGTTTGCCCAGGTATTGTCAGGCTTGATATAATCTAATGAATTATCTTTTTTACGTATAGTAAGGCATAGATTTGATCCTCTACTTTTAAATCATGCTTTGCTCAATAGATGAACCTGGTTTTGAGTTCTACCCTACCTTTTATATGTTTGACTGATGAAAGGCATGGCCTTTATGAACATTGAAAAACTCTTTAGTTTTTATGTCACTTCCACATTAGTAAAGACTTCAACTGACCTAAAAAAATTGCAGAGTTTTCACATAATAATCGTGCATCATATACTTTACAATCATCCGTCATCATGGAAGTTTTAGCGACATGGATCTAAACTTAAAGAATCTAATCTAATTCCAGTCCAGCTCGCTTTACTAGAGTAAGCTAGGGAAAAAGAGAGATTTTCAAAATTATATCTGGCGGGTTTCTAATTACTTGACATGAATTGTTTGTTTCATTATTCTATTGTTGCTGCTGTTATTGTGAAGTAGTGGTTCGGAAATTGGGACCGCAGATTTTTTTGTCCTTGAGTTTGGGACAAGGATGATAATTCATCAAATAAAACATCCTTTTGAGCTTTCATTTTTATTAAATTAGGATGATCTTTACGATCATATATTGCAGCTGGATTGTTTGATCTATCAATTTCACAATAGGAGAAAAGGAAAAATCATGCCTTTTTTGGTTGTTGATTATGGTTGGTTTTTAAGAGCTTTCTTGGCAAAGCTTAAATAATAATTTAAGCTGGTCAACACACATTTATTAGAATTCACAACTCATTACCTTCTTATTATCCGTTCATTACACTTAAAAGCACTACCAAATAAGCACTTAATATGCCTACTTAAGAAGTTACGTTATTTTTATCTTACCAAAAATATTATTCACTAGAAAATATAGCTGAAAATATTTTACTTTTGAAAAGAGTGTGAACCTAAAGTTATATTTTGATACAATTGGATTACAATGTTTTACTCTCTTTCTTTGTTATTTAGAGCTTGTTTGGCACATGTTTTTATAAAATCATTTTTCTACCACACATTTATGAAACCCACAAATTTTCCTCCACTTTTTAACCACTCATTCTCCAAAAAATCACTTTTTACCTGGAAAAATCTGTACCACCAAACAAGCTCTTATACTTTTTTCGAAGAAAAAGAAAGAAGCGGCATTCTATTTATTGAGGGCTTACCCACTGTGCGAGGCTCCTATCAGCTATCATTATATGGTTTGGGCAGACTTAAATTTATGAAGCCTTATGCCTGCAAAAGCGAGGCTTTTTCAATCACTTGGAGCAACCTTTCCATTCCACAGAGGCCCACTCTCCTTTCTATTTGTAAAATACACTAGTATTTTCCTCAAGAATTCGTCTTGCTCCTCTTTATTTCACTATCATGCTACTAAAAATGTCTGTTTGTAGTCTACTTGGAGCATATTACTATAGTAGAACACTGGAAATTTGGTCATGGATTTCTGCTTTGTTCTTTTTATTTATTTTCCCATAAATATCTTCATATATAATCAATATTTAAAATAATTGGATCCAAATTTTAACCTATCACCTATTTTGGATGTCATGTCATAATGAAAAAAGAAGTCAGAAGGCCAGTAAAATTCACATTCTGTCACTGGATTCTTTTCATCGTGTGAAGTTTCCAGTATCAATTACATCCAAGAAAAGTTGAACCACTTACATCTCAACTAGTGATGAGATAAGAAATTGCAAGACATTTTCGACCTGCAACATGTTTTCTTAGATGGGAACTCACATCCAATGCAGAGTTAACTTGAGATATTATTATCAAATTTCATATTCCTAATAGGATACATTCGCATGACCTACTTGAGATCTATGACACGCTTTCACTGTATCATTTGCCAATCTATGTTTAAATTCTCATGGAGTCAATTTCTATTATTGATAATCTTGTCTTATATGAAATCTAACTACAGATTTCTCCCCTCCCCATCATATGCTCCTTAGTTCCTACTTTCTAGTTAATGACATCCAAAATTTTTGCAGTGAGGCTTGCTCCAGAGGAAACGTCAGTAAAATTAACTGGTTATGAGCACAATGGAGTAACATGTATTGGCATGAAAACTGACACTCCGGTAATATATATTCTATGTCCTGGAAGCCTACTGGAATATAATTTCTACATATTTTCAGGATAAAATAATGTGATTATGTGGTCTTAATTAATTCTGGCATTCTGTTCTGTAATGTTACTGGCTGTTAGTAACTAAATCAAAGAGAAGCATATCAGTTAGATTAAAAGCAAAAATTACTAATTAAGAGCTTAAAGAAAGCCTCTAAAAAGCATTCTTATGTTGGTAAGAGCATGCCAAAATGATTTAGAGGTTGCGATCAACGTTATTCAGGCAGTAAAACCAGCTTGTTCCCCTCAGCCGCTGTGTAGCTTATGCAAATAGGGTCCCTGAGATTTGATTGTGTATGTTGACTAATATTTCTATCTCTTCTCTCAGTCAACAGCTGGTTGTACCAGAGGCATGCATAGAGGCCCCCCCAGTCCTCCTTTTAGATGTGCAATTGGAACATTTGGTGTGTGTGGTTTTCTCACGTCACTCTCTTACCAATTTAATTCTGCCATTCATTATGCCAGCTGTTGGTTTTGCCAGCGGCTAATTTCTGTCTCCACCATTGAGGTGCACTTTGTTGATCATTTGTACTGCTAATATCTTTCTTCTCACAGAATATGGATCAGTTTCTTCAAAGGATAATTTTATTATTTTCTATCTTATTTTGCTTTGAAATAACCAAATAATGAAGAATTTTTAACAGAAAAAGGGAACTTGAATGTAAAAAATATGCAGAACGTCGCCCCGTCAAAATTCATATTTGCCAACTGATTGTCTAACCAATGGTTGTTAAACAGGTCCTATATATTAACATAGTCAAATGCGCAAAGATTGTGTGACTGACTGGTGATCTGATTGATGATTGAACACTTTTGTTGCTTACTCGTGTTAAGCCTCATCATGAGAGAGTACATAGAGATTGAATGTGTGTATTTTTATTTTTTATTATTTATTTATTTATTTTGAGAAATAGACAAACTTTTATTGGTAGACCCTCACTTGTGGCGGAAGAAAACCGTGGTTACAACTATGAAAAGCGAGGTAAATTACATTTATCTAAACGAATGCATCCAATTATATAAACAGGGAAACTAGAGATTAAATATAAGAAATTTGAACGACCTTGAGATCCAAGACGCGTTAAAGAATCTGTCACCTGGTTTGCTTCTCGATAAATATGTGATATATCAATGGATATAACATGAGCAAGCTCCAAAATATCCTTCCAAATTAGTCGAACAGAGCAATGTATGTTAATATGATGATGAAACCAATGAACCACCACATTAGAATCTGTTTCTATAGCAATCTTGTCTATGCCAAGGACATAGCATATTTGAAGGCCTATCTTAATACTTCCGCTAAAGTGTTAGCACCAACCCCAAGAGAATGATAGAACCCAAAAATTACATTCCCTTACCAATCCCGAAGCAATCCACCGCAACCAGCCCCGCCTGGATTTCTAGCACTAGCTATATCAATATTTAGTTTATAACAATCATATTGTGGAGGGGACCATTTTACAAGAAATGGAGCTTTGACTCGTATTGGCACTATAGCAATGTGTAGCACCTGTAAATAATAGGAAGAGAGACAGTTTCTTTGGTTTTAGCATACCATATAATTCGTGTAGCCAACGTTTTACCTTAGCACAAATTTTGTGCAAGTTTACTGCCTCATCCTTAAATCTTGCAGAATTTCTGGACAACCAAAGGTCCCAGGAAAGAAGTGGTGGAATAAGGAAAGCTACAAGTTGTTCTTGCGTGGACCCACCAAAATGAGCATTCCAAAATAACATGGTAGACCGCCAAGAAATATTAACAGGAATTCTAATTCCAAAAAATTTTCCAAAAGCCATGCTCGAAAAGCAATAGAACTGGTCGCGAAAATATGATCTACTGTTTCTACATGAGCCTGTGAACAACAATGACACTTAAAGACAATATGAACCCCACAACGCCAAACCACTTCATCCATAGGAACCACATTATGCCAAAGGCGCCAACAAAGACTTAAATTTTTAATGGCATGGTAGAGTTCCAAATGATCTTATATGGCAGAGAGGAAGGTCTAGTAGTTTTGAGAAGAGACCAAGCTGAGCTTGTAGAAAATAAATCATTGCTGCAAGGGCACCAGAATAATTCATCTATACCGCTGTGAACCGGGACTTGGGAACGTTGAATTTTCTCCACTAAAGGCGAACCACCCAAACCACCCAAAGAAAAAAGCTTATCCAGGTTCCACCGGTTAAAACTACGTCATGAAGTCGTAAATTTGGGGTGTTGATTGTCCAACCAAGAGAAGCCAAAGTACCCGAACCCATCCAATTGTCATACCAAAATAAAGCACTACCATCGCGTATCAGCCACCTGCTATGTTCTAAAATGAATGGAAAAAAGATGTGAAATATGTTTCCAAAATGATGAATCTTTGATACTTGTAGAAAAGTTGACTAAGTCTAGGTGATGACTAAGATACTTTTGTTGCATGAAATCTGCCTAGAGTGAGTGAGATGTAATTATTCTCCATGCCATTTTGCAGTGAAGCAACTGGATCACATCAAAAAGACTACGAATACCCAAACCTCCTTCCTTTTGTGGGAAAGAGATGATTTTCCAAGAAATCCAATGGCATTTAATACCCTCTTTGTAAAACATGTAATTCTAAGTGTGGCTGGTAATATCTTGTGCCTTGTATCTTTATCAAATTAACTTAATAAGATACTTTTGGCAGGTTATTTTGGACGAAGCAATAGTGAAGCCGATCATAGATTTCTTCTGGTTGGGAGGTGGCGAATTTTATCTTAAACTGGGGTTCAAGACTTTTAAATTTATTGATCCCTTTACAAGGGATCTGAGTATGGACGTGAATTTTTACTACCCATTCAGTGATTCATGTATCAAACAAGTTATAATTCTACGAGATTCTCCTGTTAAATTTACATGATTTTTTAATTTTACTTATTTATCTACTTCCTTGAATGGATTTCTCTCACTCATGCTTCCACTATTGTTTCTGGTCCATGCAATTCATGATAAGTGTGTATATATACATATTTTCTCGAAAAGAGGCAAATTTTCATGATTTCTACAAACTAGTTTCCAACAACTCATTTACTAGTCTTGGTGCTTGTTTAGTAGTAGTTTTAAGTATTTATAAGTTGTGATGCATAGATAATAGTGTGAAGTCTTTGTGATTGAGTTGTTGGAAAATAGTTCGTATAAATCACAAAAAATAAAAGATAAAAATATACTTTACGAATTGTTTGTATAGTCATGCTCGGTGTAGTTGGGACAATTAACTGAAAGTGTAAGAAACTGAAAACACAAGTATCTCCGCAATACAAAGAAATGAATTAAACATCATTTATGTCTACGGCCAAACATGACATTTGTATATTTCTTCATTCACAACACATTTATTACACGAAAAAACACACCATACATATAAGTAGGGACCATCGATCCTCCACCAATTTATCACGTTCATACCAGCTGCAACTTGTTATAAGCATTGAAGAAACACAATAACATAATTGCTGGAATAGATATTTCCACAGGCATTTCTATAATTCTATAAGCACTTTTTTTCCATATACGACTTAATAAAAGTCAACTTCTTTATCAATTATTATGTCTAATGTCAAATCTCTCTAGCTTGCTCAGCTGAGATTCTCCTTTATTACGCTTTAATTTATCAAGAAAAATAAAAGATTCAAAGTCTTACAAACGGTGGAGAAATTAAGGTTTAACATCATTAATCTAGGGTTCTTTGTTATGAATAGGTGGTTTACGATGTGGTTGTGCGTAATCCATCACCACTATGTCCTCTATAGTGTCACTTTCCTTTGATATTGCATTTTTATTGGCTTTCTTTGAGAGAGATTCCAATGTGGACCGCGCTTCTCTCTTTCGTTCCTGCAAATACATAATATTTAAGTCTAATAAGCCCACAAAGTACCTCACTCAATTTATAATGAAGAGGAGCATAACGAGGTCACATGAGATCTAAAAGTGACGTTCCTATCACTCCTATGCCTAATTTTCTT
Source organism: Fraxinus cuspidata (assembly GCA_903798385.1). Classification (NCBI taxonomy): domain Eukaryota; kingdom Viridiplantae; phylum Streptophyta; class Magnoliopsida; order Lamiales; family Oleaceae; genus Fraxinus; species Fraxinus cuspidata. Next base: position 27,151 of record CAIGRP010044113.1, read on the forward strand.
TACTAATTAAGGTTTATGTTAAGTATTTTCAGTAAATAGAGGTAAGGTCTTTGTATATATGTTTCGTTTCGTAACTGTACCATGCATTCATGCCAGTATAGGCTACAAAGCATGTATTAGCCAAAGAGTTTGAAGGATGTACCATTTTTTCAGCAGTGTCCTCAAAAATCTTCCCAAAATATGATATATTGACTTCGTTACCTGTAATAGGAAAAAAAATGGGTATGAATTAAGCAGATCGAATCATTGAAAGAAAAATAATGATAGCAAATCATCAACTAGCTAGGCTAGAGTCTGATGTTAATAATAATAATAATAATAATAATAATAATAATAATAAATCAATTAATTTGTCCCTAAAAAATCCTAGTTTGAAGTATAAAGACTGCGGAGAAACTCGTATATTAGTTTAGAGAACCATATATTAATTCCAGTATCAATATACAAAGTGGCTAGCATATAATAGTGTAATGAACTCCATACCTTGTTATATCTAAATACTAACTTGACAGTTTTTTGGTGAAGTTTTGTTTGGTTTTACAATTTCTCTTTTACTCCGTATGCCCTTTTGTTTTAATTATTATTAGACACTTTGATCTGTCTGCTTATTGTAGCTGCCTCTAGTTTGTTAAACCATTTCATCCATGTAGGGCGGCATATTCAATTTTTATGAAACACATGATCCGTACATAGTTTTCATAAATTTTCGAGAACCCAACTTGAACTCAGATCTTTGCCCACTCTGATACAATATTTCGAATGTTAACTAATTATATAGGATACACATTTATTATTTGAATTTTGTCTTAAACACGATTTTCCTTGCACTAATATTGGCCACTTCATGGTGGATGCCTGCAAACTGAGTATAGAGATCACCCCATTCTTATTTAACCAATTATCTTGTATATTGTATATTCACACACACTATTATAGCACCAGAGAAAAGGAAAAAGAAAATATGAAAAAATAAATGAAAGAGTATCTTGTTAGCAACCTTTGATGTCTTCACCTTCCTTAACTATGTATGCCTTCTGATTATTTAGCTTCATAGCATGTGCACCATAAAAAGTCTTTTCACCATATTCAGCCCTGAAATTGCCTTGCATCACAAATTTCTCAGCCCCTGGAGTCTTCACATCCTACAGAATGAAGTATTGTAATTAGAGTACTATATATTATAACTTTTGTAACTTTTTATCTATGCATATATGACATATGGATTCACAGGCATACAGAGCTCCTAGCATCCCTCTCTACTTGGAGGTGGGTAGCTCTAAGTTTTAGTTTCACGTTTATTTATCTGATGCATACACTAGGCTTAGTTGTGGGTTTTGTTGATCTTTTACTCTACATTTTTTAGCGATCGTGCTAAAGAGGTGTCGAACTAGTTGGGACGTCGTGGTGCGCATACTAATTCTTATCTAACAACCTTAAGTACAATAATGTAATACGCAACATGTACAACTAACCTTTCCAGAAAGCTGAATTTGACTGCTATTTTCTTGATCAAAAACTGCAAGTGGTCGACCAGTGCATGCATGCAAATAATAAAGATAGAGAAAAATATAAGCAAGAGAAGACATAGTAGTTGAGAGATTAATTATCTTGTGATTCAGAGAATAAGAGTAAAGTGGATTTGTGAGTAGAGAGAATAAGATATTGATGCATATATGTAGGGAGAAGAGGGGAATGAGGCATTAAATGCAGGTATTGCAAGAGATGAATTTGGTTTAGAGAGAACATGCAGGTGCCTGGTGCTGAACCCTTGAAAACAAAATTGAAGATATTGGAGGCCACCCATGTCCCCTTTTTCCGCTTTTTAATCAAGACTGGACCCCCATCAAACAAAACCATTAATGCGTCCCACCCCCCCACCCCCCACCCCACATGTAACGACTGTACAAGCCCCTTCACTCAAAGGCTATTTCATGCACCATTATGCATATACTAGCCACGTTGGGAGCTTAAAGCAGAGGCCTTGGATTTGAATCACTGTGACACTAAAGAAAACCACGTAGAGGTCCAACACCAATGAACCGTATGAAATGGTAATGATGCCCGGAATAGTCCCTGAACAAATGGACTTGTAAGGAAAAATATGTAGTCATTATAACGTATGTGAGAGAGAGATTTAACTATTTTCTGAGGAAAAAAAACAAAAAACAAACAAACTACTGTGCCCATGTGTTTGAGCACAAGTCCTCCACTCCATGTCTGTGTGCTTGATTTTACCACTGGCATGGCTTGTTTCTACTTTTTGTGCTGGCCAATCTTCTCTTCACAGAGTTTCTAGAATTGATAATATGTAATGGAAATTGGGAACCCTTAATTGCTTGATACATGGCATAAGCCTTTAGATCTTCAGTCTAAAGCAACCATTGATAAAAAAGCTTTCTTTTATCTACTGCCTATGAGTCACAGCCTCATTCTTTAATAGCACGGAGTCACAGCCCTGGTTCTTGACAATCTGTGTTTTCTTCAAAGTTTGACCGGCGAATAATTGGTTTAATGGGTAACTAATCTTCTTTATACTTTTATATTTACCATAGTTTGTTCCTGAACTCGTGATATCCATAACTGATGAAATTCCATTTTTAAATCTAGTTTGGATCGCTCAACTTTGTTATAGAGAATAAATTGTTAACACTGAACTCAAATTCAACAGTAATCTTACATTTTATCTGTTGGAAAGATATATCTTATATATTTTTACATATTAAATTTATTGGTTTACTTAATATAGATTGATTTTTAATTGTCAATGACTATTACGAAAAATGTGAAAAATCATAACGCGGTCCAAGCAAGTTAGTACTAAGTGACTGGATGGTACGGTTTTCAACATAATTATGTGGATGCAGATTTTAGGATTTTAACACCCAAAACAAAATGCAATTTTTAGTTTCCATGTTACATCTAACACAGATTTATTTACCTACCATCATATATATATTATTTGATAGGAATAATAATTAAAGTTAAGGAAAAATTGGTTTAAATATTAAATTTTATTTAAGTTTAAATCTTGTATGATTCTATAATCTAATTACCGTGTTTAATTGTTGATTTATAGGTAAGCTCAATTTGTGTCTTGGAAATTACTTTACATATGTAAAGCAGGGAACCAAGGGACGAATTCAATTGCTTTAAAAAACTCTCATACCCATTCAATACATGTTGTGCAAAGGACTGTTGAAATCATGCAAGGCCAAATGGATTCCAAACTACATTGATTATAATATTCAAAGCAAAACATTGTTCTTCAACCGTATTTGAAGAAAACAAATAGTGTGTATGTTCAATCCAATTTGAAGATCAAGTTGTTTGAAGTGAGTTAAAAATTGTGATTCTTAATCCAAGTGAAGATTGCGACCAAATACCACACTGAAGTGGTAATAACATCAAGATTGGGAGGTTTGTCGAGAGAAGAAGAAAACGAGGGAGTTGTTTTTAGATTTCTTTTGATTGTTATATGTTAATTTCGTGAAATTGCAAAACTAAAACTATTGTATTTTTTATCATTTGATTTAGTAAATTGTTTGATTCATGTCATGTGGACCATGGATATTTCCCTTCGGAGTTTACAACATAATATCTCATGTTCATGTTTTAATTCGTTAGTTAGTTTTCGTGATTAATTACAATATTAGAACACTGATATAACCTGCCCACTACAATCAGAACAGCTGCTAAAAATATACATATCGTGAAGTTTGAACTAACGATTATCATCTCGTTTACTTTCTTTGACAACGATTACAAATGCACAAAGATCTTAACAGACAAAGAACAAATTGCATTATGTGATAAGCGTGATGAGATCACCTTTGTTCCCCTCTCGACACGCAATAGATTTTTCTTTTGGAAATACAGAATATCTTGTATCACAACTCGAGAATATGTTATATAAACTATAACACATAAAGTGTCCGAAGTCCATTGAGCTAAAGTCCACAACAATAGAGAGTTATTCAATTCGATAGACTGAGTAAAATAATATTACAAGGAACGGGAACCCATATGTCTCATATAATAAAGTAAATTAAGTCTACCTCATTTTGGCTAATTGGGGAATACAAAATATGTATATTACTAAACTATAAAGTTGTCATAACATAGCTTAGTTATAAGTCTTAAGTGGATTGATTATAATTATGTTAGTCCATATGTAAAATTCCAACACATATATGGCGCATCTAAACACTTTCAGATGATCACATGAAATATTTTTCTCTGTACAAAATAACCTTGTACAACTGATATTTGATATGTTTCTTCTCATTTTCTTGCATGCAGATATAACCACCAAAAACAAACCTACACTCAATCAGAGCTTCTACTATTCTATTTTCTTCTTTTTTTATAATATATTTAATTCTGAGATGGTGAATGAGCCCTCTCAAAGGCTTTCATATTGAAAGAAATGGTATCATAATATTAAGTTGGCATTTATTTTTGCTTCTATTAGCCATCTTTTCAATCGTCAAAAATAGAGGATCTGATTCATAATCAAGTAGTCAAGAAATTTAGGCTAAAATACCAAATGAAAATAGATTTTTTTCTAAATTCCCGAGGAAGTGCATGTCTTATTCCAATCTTGTTCCATAATGGTATTGATCAATAATATGTTGGAACTATCTTCACAATGGGCGGGGCACAGAATTAGATGAAGTTGGAGAAAATCACATTAAATTTTAAGATGAATAAAATGGTGTTTCCGTTTTCCTTAAGACGATATTTGCCCCCACTATCAATGATGCAATCAAATTTCTCTTGAATACAATGAAACTTCGATTTTGTTGTTTGTGTCATGCACTAACAAAAATAAATCCAAATACTAAGGACAGAAGAAGACAATGTAGAGAGGGTCGTGTTCTGTATCTCTGGATTATGAATTACAGAATATGAACAATGCCTTTAAAGAAGAGATGGAATGCAAGGACGCAACAAAATAATATTAAGGAAGAAGATAAAGGAGAATTTTATATTTTCTAAACTAGAAAACACTAATCTTATTTATAGATTGTAAAGCATTCCGTCCCAAGATCTACAGCCTTTCTTTAGAGTCACAAAAATTCGAAATGTCAGTTTCATAATTGTATTTGAAGAGAAAAGGGGTCAAAATGGGATTTAAACATGACACATGTTCAGGTTTCTATGGTAGACCCCCTTTGCTATTGGACAGCAGCCATTGGGCATGCAGGTACCCCCAATAGTGTTGGGCAACCGCTGGCGAGCTTGATACCGCCTCTGCTCCATTCCGTCGTCCGTCACTATGAACCTACTCCCGTATGTTTATTTATTTGGTTACGTGAATAAAGACAAGTATTTCTGAATTTTGTTATATTCAAATGTGCATGGAAACATGCTTCTATTGGCAGTGTTTCTTTTGTACACTCGACCGAGTTACTAGCTAAATCAATCCATTGTAATAGGTAGGATTTTGTATGAACACTCCTTCCAACTTTATATTTTTCAAAATTCTCTAGTTTTCCTCTCTAAATTTTTAGGCATAGCTAGTACGTTCTCCTCTTTTTGTAATATTATTTTTTTTGTAAGGTCAGTAGAAAAAAAAAATCTAGACATTAACCTTCATAATAATTAAGAAGAACTTCACATTAAAAGTGATCATGATATTCTCCTTACCACGTTAGGATCATATGATATCGTGCCGTCCAACTGTAATTGATGTGAGATTTATCTCTTAACTAAAATAAAAAATGTATGATGAAATGAATATAAAATATGTACCATAAGTATAAAATGAGAGCAGTTATAATTGATACAAAACTTTGAAATGGAACAAAATAAAAGTTTGTTAGGATGAAGAAATGGATATCAAAAATCAAAATTATAAAATAAGACCTTTTTTATCTACTCCCTAACTCTATTTTCAATAATATGACATTAATTAGCTTCACGTGAACATTTTTGTCCTAATTCTTTTCCAAAATATTTTCATAGCAACAATTTTGCTTTTATATTTCGAATAATAAATTAAAGGGTAGGATTGAAACATGGTGGGGCTAAAGGGGAATGGGAAATAGGGACCCCAAGGAGACAACCTTACATGGCCAAACCGCCATTTGCACCACCAGGACAGGACACACGAAAACGCTACTGCTGACTGCCACGTGGAAGTTAATGCATGTGAAAACACATTGCCACGTAGGACAAGGAAGCATATGTGGGGCCCAGCCACTCCCACTCCACAAAATCTCGTCCTTGTGTTTTTCGTTGAGTAATGCTATGTATCTTCACTTGAATTACAGTGTCAGTCTAGATAACGATAGATGATACGCTTAATGAAATGTGGAATTAAATAACTTATTTAATTTCACTTATCATTTAATGTCACATTAACATCACCTAAACTCGAATTGTAATCCGAGTAGGGCTAAATAACATTAATCTTTTTCGTGGCTTCTTTTGTTGTCTTTTGGTTACCTAGTTATAATATTTGCACAAGAGACAGACTTGTTTCACAAAATGACCAAATGAAACCAATTTTAGATTTCAAATAGTGCACTATATATTTGCATTTCGTTTTCACTAGTTAGGATAAGATTCGGTAAATTTCATCTAAAGTTTAGTAGAATCCTAAATGATATATTAAACTTTAAATTACCTCAACAGAATCATTAAAATTCAGTAAGGTATCAAATTTCATCACTAATTGTCTCTTAAATTGAAGAAATTTCTTAGCTAACAATTACAAAATTATAAAATGAGGTAATGAAAACGATTTCAAATTAAAAGGTTGAAAGGTGGATTTTTTTTTTTATTTTTTATTTTATTTTAACACTTTTATGATGCTGCTTGAGGGTAAGTTGACATGTCCACGATGATAACGTGGAAAAGTCAATGCAGTATGATTATAAATTAAGCAATATTCATCAATTTGTGAGATGACCGGTTGCACATTCATGAAGTTTAATACAAAAAATTTGACTTCAAGGGTCTATTTAAAACTAAATTGAAGTTGATGGCTTGTTTAAAAATAAATTGAAGTTCAATAACTCATTTGTGGTTAAGTGACCTAATTGAAATTTTACTAAATGTTTAGCGATATAGATCAAAACTTGCCCAGTGCGGGAATGGACTCTCAAACATTATAATATATAGGTCATGTTTGGAAAGTACTTATAAGTGATTTATATTATAGATAGATAGAAATGAACAATGAATAAATAGGTCGTATTTGTAGTTCTCTCAAAATCTGTGTATAAATAATAATAAATTTTATAATAGACCCTTTTTGACAAATAAAAACTACTTCTCAACGTGAATTACCCCAGTTCCACAAAACAAAATTTGCATTTCACATGTCGATCTTCAAAATGAGAAACTTAAAATACATACGAGGGAGCTAGATGTAATACATACATAAACCATGTGGAAGAAATGTAATGTACAAATATATCTCAAATTTGATCAATCGTGCAGAGTAGTGAACTATTGTTCTATTTATACAAAATTGTGATAGTCTAAGAGTTTATAGAGCAATGAATATCAAGCTAGCATATAAACTCTCAAGTTTTAGAGCATTACATTCTTGATTACATCGGAATCTCGATCATTGATCTATTGAGTTAGTGACGTGCTCGTTAATGTACTAGGACTCGTGCCCAATAGGGTTTTCTTTTCTCAATGTGCCTTTGTTGCTTGTTAATTCAAATCAAGGGGAACCAACATCAAGAATAAATAGGGAACACATCGTTAGTCAAAATAGTAGAGCTTTCCACTCGTGAATAAATATTTTAGTCCATCTTTTGTATGTTATACTCAACAAAACTCGAATGACGAACAAAAGAAATATATGACAGTCACAAGCAGTGTACCAAGCATGCCATGAGTAAATTATATGAAAATTCTGAGGGATGACAAAATTTCTTATTCATGAGGTGTCCTAAACGTGTGAGAATCCCCCAACCTATTTGGCAATAGGTTAGGTACGAGAAACATGATCCTCATTCCAAATTTCCCGAACCACCCCAAATCTTTTTTATTTTTATATTTTTTCCCATTTATATTTTAATTTAAAAAGAAAAATAATATTAAAAATTAAACTAATTATTTACCTCACCTCGCCTCGCTCCCATCCTGTTTCCTGGAAACAGGACGGGGATGTAATGACCAATCTGGAAGTCATCCAATGCCATCCCAAAACTGCATTGTATTAGGCAGCCATATATCACACTTGTAACGCATCACAATTAACAATAGAACTATAGGTATTTATTTCGCATAAAAAGGCCTGTTCAAGTTCACATTTGCAAGAACAATAATTTATTAAACTGTAAGTAATGCAATAATCGGAACATGATATGTAAGCCATAATCCGAAGTTGGCATATTATAGATTCAAAAGCTTCAAAGCTGTAAACAAATTAAAACCACGCTTGACATCAACATTAGTTCGAATAGTTATTGAAATCAAATAATCAGAGACTCAAAAACTATAAAAATGCACGATATATATATATACTTTCAACCAGTAATATCTTCATAAGATAGGCACGGTAACAAATATTATTAACACGATATAATGGAAGAAATTATAGCGGAACAGACTGAAGCACGGAATATGAAGGCTAAGGTACGACAAAGTTCCCAAATGTGTTCTCTCCGCTGTAGGTTACATAGAGGAAACCATCTTCGTCTTTCTTTTCATCATATATTGCAGACATAATAGCACCTGAAAAGAGCACAAAAGCAAGGTGTCGGTAACATATTTCCGTAGCATCAAAAAGGAAAATATCATCTGAGGTAGCCAACCCTGTGTTGGATGTGGAGCCATAATATACAGTACACCTTTCCCTACAACAGTGGTTCAACATTGGAAAAACATTTGTGCTATAGGGGCATTTTGGGAAACTAGCGCATGTATTAGGCTGCTCTAATATTCTCCGGCATATAAGGGGTATTAGAGTGAGCCTCCTTTCTGTGTCGCAGTAGAGAGTCAAGAGTTTTTGTGATGCGGACATCATCGAGATATTATCGAGATCATAATTTACTTATTTCATCTTATTGTTATTGGACTTATTTATTTATTGTTATTGGATCGAGATCATGATTTACTTATTTCATATATTATTGTTATTGGACTTATTTATTTATGTTTC
>CAIGRP010044122.1:0-21759 GCA_903798385.1 Fraxinus cuspidata
TGATATATACTGGGCTTGGGCCATTCTTGCGTTTGTTAATTATGACAAAAGAGTCCCATTATGTCTTGATCGGCCAGATGTCTGAAAATATGTCGACCAACCGCATCCCTTCAGTTAGGTAATATCGTTCCCAATATCTTTTCATGTTTTTGCTACATCATTTGTATGCAGATTCTACTTTGTATTTTAAGCAAGTTATTTTTTGTAAAACGTTCTTCTAATCAAATAAAATACTTTCATAAATTATTCAAACATATTCAACGGAAATTTCTTAATCTCAGAAACTGCTTTTCAATTTTCAATAGTCGTATTAAACGGGTCTTAAACACCTACCCTAAAAACCTCAAATAGCTGAAAGCTTAACTTTTTCCGATCAAAATCCAGAAATTTGAGTCCGATTTTGACTTATTCACTCTGACGCCAACTCTTACACTTGACTCTGACTCCTATTTCTATAATGGTTGGAGAAAATGGGTTGAAGAGGAAATGAAATATTTATGAAGAACTATTTTCAAAGAAGAAGAATAGAGTTTCATCAACATCTTATAAACCTAAGGTAGCCAACATTTTCACTGCAAAAGTGGAATAAGTTTAGTTGTTATTGATGGTGTTGTGTGCTCGCTAGCCTTCCGCACCATCGGCTTATCCGGTTCCACACGGGTGCTTCTTGTACTTTCTCGCGTATATGGAAGTCGACCTTCGAATAATTATTTATGATGTTTTTGTGCACTTGATTCAGTATGCTAGGGCATGCTGTTTACATTTATGTAAAGATTTTGTTTAACATTGATACAAAGAAATAATAAATTAAAACAATAAGTTATGGGAAGATTTTACTTCAATCTATTACTTGGTGAATGATTTTTTATACCCTTCTGTTTGCAAAATTTATTTTACTTGAGTATTACTAGTATCTCTTTACCAATAATAGTTTTGATGCTAAACATGTTGAGGAAATGAAATTCCCAATTGTGTTTGGATTAATTGGGAGTTTGTCACTTTGAGTTTGAGGTGTTGAGGATTAGACTATTAAGGCATACATGTTGAAAAGCATTATCGGTTAGCTTGTTGCCTGGTGTTAAACATGTTGCATGAACCTTGTGTCTTCTCATTCTTTGTCACAACACATTTTTTCCCTCTTTTTCCTCCATGTATTTTCAATTGAGCTTATGTTAACGTATTTTTCTTTCCTCAATAGAGAAGAAAAAATATAGATTATATATAATTTAACACAAAGTCTTGAGTTTACGGGAAGAACCAAGGCAGTTTTTGTTGAGTTTATGTAAAGATTTTGTAACACAAACAAAAACTCAACAAAAATGCACAGAATGTCGTGAGGAAGAGTAAGGAAACTGATAATCTCATTCATTTGTAGATTTCCCTTGAGTTTACTGGAAATGTTTTTTAGTGTTAATTTTTGAGTATAGATATATTTTCAAGGAACACTATAATGAACTAGGCAAACTTCACAATACCTATTGACTTGATGGATTCATTCCAGAACTCCTCTTTGTGTCCGTGTTTGATAAATTATTATGTGCTCTTCTTGTTGAGTTTTTGTCACTTTTTTAACTTATTGTCACTTACATTTTTAAGTTTTTAACTTATTGTCACTTTTTGTGAAAATGCCCTCTATGCATGATTTTTGTGTGAATGTCTCTCTGTCAAACAAAAAAGGAAATTGCAATGGGATGCCTTCTCTTGGTGCCAAATCCTGTGCCAGATGTGGATTATTGTGATTAAAGGAAAACATGTGGTTTATTACATTTTCAGTAAGAGCCTCCCTCTGTCGCATTAACTAGCATAATCTATTTTATAGTCATTTTATCTTGCGGCGTTATCTTAGTAAAGTCACACGCTTTTATTCTATTAAGCTCCACCGTATCTTTGTAATCGTCCAATTTTGCTTGAGTCATCAAGTTTTGTACCTCCTTATGTTTGCATAGTATTTATACTTTCAATAAAATTCCCACCCTTGAGTGATTTTACTTGAGAAACTCTCTAATTTTGTAGATGATACATATGCCTCCTGTTTTGAGTAGATAAGCAACTAGAGTTTCGATATTCTCTGATGTTGTCAACTTCTGTGTTGGAATCTTATTACCATTCATTGAGTAACATTTGTCAAAGTGAACTGTATATGCCAAAAGATTTGTGTCAAAGTTGACTTGCTCGATTGAATTGATTTTGTTTTTTACAATTAAAAATTCGTATTCCAAATTCTATGTAATTGTAAGAAAAATTATAAAGGGTCCATAAAGGTTGCATTGTAAACGATGATTTTCAAGGGTTTAATTTAATCGGTCCACCTTCATAAATGCTATCTACGTGTAATACAGAAAAAATTATCGCTATCTCATATTCGATTAAACTAATAGATTAAAAATTGTTGATATTTCTAAATTTCTACCAAAAGTCTTAACAGAGTAAAATAGTTACTAATTATATATCAAGAAAATCATCGTCATACTATTTCTGTCACCTTTTTAAAAAAAATTCTGTTATTTTTTAGTGTATGTTACTCTTTTTTTAAAAAAAAAAATTGGTCACTTTTTTAGAATTTCATCCTTTTTTTTTTTAGTGTTTGTCACTTTTTTGTTTTCTCTATTTTTTTTAAAAAAACTTTTTGTTATTTTTTTAAGTTTAACACTTTTTTTTGAATTTATGTCATTTTTTTATGTTGTCACTTTTTAAAAAAAATAAAAAATCTGTCAATTTTTTGAATTTTGTCATTTGTTTAGTATTATCCACTTTTTTTGAATTATCGTCACTTTTTTTTAGTATTTATCACTCTTTTTTTCATTTTCTTGAAATTTCTTTCACCTTTTTGGATGACAAACATAACTTTTTAATAAAAGTGACATTTAATTTTACACCGTATTTTTTTCATATGATTTTTCAAAAGACCCTAATTTTAAGGATAATTTTGTAAGTTTTCCATTCAAAAAATTATTTGAAAATAAGACCATTTACATCTTAGATCTCTCTCCTCTTTAGGTTGATTTCTCTTAACTTCTTACCTTCTTATTCCTTTCATTCATGAATCACTCTTTTATCCTTTTAGCCCAAGTTTGTCTCACATTTTTTCAAAATTCTTTTTCTACGTATTCATTTTTAATCATGTATTCACATAATAAAATATTCTACACGTAAACTCAAAACTTTTTCCTACTTTTTAATTACACTTTCTTCAAAAATTCATTATTTAAAATATGTTTTTCCAAAACAATGGCCACCAAACAGGGGGTCTAATATTTTTATTCCTGATTACTTTTGCATCTTTTTTCACAAGTTTCAATACATCTATGAGATGACGTGATTTAATGTAAAATCAAGAAAGAAAATTTTTTTTTACTAGGTTCAAGTCTAGTACAAACATGAAGAAACACGATAAAAAGAAAACTCATAAAAAATTGTAATTTCTCTAAATTGGGGTGATTTAATACTTTTTCGAATATATAAAATGGAAGTTATTTGTATCATGAATTAACATACAAATTGGAAAAACAAGAGTAGATAGGAGTTTGGAAGAGTAGAATTCAAAGACATGCTCCCACACAACACCCATTAGACAAGTAGATATAATGTAAATCAATTCATGTGGACCGTAAAGATGAGGAGAGAGTAAATAAAAATCAACTAAATTTCGATATGAAATTCGAGGATAATGAAAGTTGCCTTTTCCTTTATACCGTTTTTCAAATACTATTCTTATAAGATTGGTTTTATATGAGTTTGGATGGTGATAAATTTTGAGAATATGAAATTTTTTTGACCTTTTTATGCCAAGTAAATGTAAAGGTTCCCACGAAATAAAAGGCCAATGCAATTGTTCTCATCATTATCATTCATCAAAGTGCTTGGCACAAAGTTGGATGTAGACATGAATATTAATGGAGAATCCAACAAGTTAAGCATAAATAACATCATTAAAACCTCCAAAAAGTCTAGTCTTTACACATCATTTTCTCTCACATTATTGCAAAACCCTCCCCTCTCTCACACAAAATAGAGAAAGAAAAAAAGTATTGTGTGTTGTGAAAAGAAAGAATAAAAGTCAATAAACTTATATGTATTATAATGAGAATCAAAGTCACAATTAGGGATACATTGGTAATAATTTTTAGGGCGGCAAGAATACAATGGTAATAAACTAATAAATTTACAATTTACAACACTCCCCTTGCATGACACATTACAAAATATATCTCGTTAAAACATTGTTTATCAAAATATAATTTTTCCTATCCAAAAGTTGGGAAAATCATTTAAGCAAAACGTGCATGTTAAAGGTTCAATATACATAATAATAGGTGGAGAATCAAAACCAACATAAATCTCAAATTTTCGTTTGGGACCCATTTTAGTACGTCGTCGGGGCGAAATATGGACTTGAACATCACAATCAAAAACTCTCATGTGAGAAATATTGATTGATGATCAAATGCCGTTGCAAAGGTGAATATTGATAATATGCAGTTGGTCTTATACGAACCAATGACGCAACATGTAATATGACATGACATAAGTTGGGAGTTTTGTTTTCATAAGTAATGGTCTAGCAATAAGTTCTAGACATTTAATAAATGACTCCACTAAATCATTTTTTGTATGGACATGCGCAACCGAATGTTCAATAACAATACTAATCGACATACAATAATTATTGAATTCTTGTGATCTAAATCCATAGGCATTGTCAAGATGAATAGTCTTGATTGAGTAATCGGGAAATTGCGCTCGTAATTTTATAATTTGATCAAGTAGTCTAGCAAAAGTTACATTCCTAGTTGAAAGTAGATAAACATGTGATCATCTAATAGAATAACCAATTAATACCATAAAATAACAAAATGATCCACATGGTGTGTATTGACCCACATACATCTATATGAATTCTTTCCAAAAAAAATTGAATATTGACATTTATAACTGAAAGTCTATGACTAACTTGTCTTGCAAACAAGTTACACATGGATAATCGTTAAGTAAAAGAATATTATGATTCTTTAAAGAGTGTCAATGTAAGTTATTTATTATTCGACGCATCATTATAGCTCATGGATGTCCAAATCGATCGTGCCACATCATTATTTTCTTATAACTTCTCAATGTGATATACATTGCAGCGAATATCTTTAAAACTAAACAAATTTATTTTGAATTTGATATAATAAAGTGCATCTTCAATATATAATTTTATATTATTTGATAAAATAATATAAGCTATGAGCCTTCAACAATATTCGATGCACCTGATTTCGTATTACTGCTAATGTTAAATTCAAAAAAATATTTTGTCTTAAAAAAAGTATGTGTAGTTGCGCTATCAATCAAACAAGTATTTTGACAATCCATCATGAATCTCTAACAAAACAAATATATTTTAAAACACTTAAATTTAAATTTTAAAGATTAAACATACTTCAAAATTTTGAAATTAACAATGCACAATAAAGTTTCATTTTATTTTTATTTTTGCGAAAAGTAAGAATATATTTCAAAATGAATTTCTAAAACAAAAAAATACTAGAAAATAAACTAATTTATATCTTCCACCACATCATTCCCAATCAAATGATCGAAATTCTCATTTGGATCAGTAAAGAAATTTGAGACATCCAAATGAGTCACATCAATTGGACCATCATAATTAACAAATTTTGTTTCAACTTTTCCATTTTTCCTTGATTGATTTTTGGTAGAGATTCACAAAGTGTTTTGGCGTACGATAGGTACGTGTCAAATTTCCATTTCATTTCACATCTAAAACAACTTTCTTCATACTCATTTTTTGGATGTACTATTTTCATTCGATTCGTACCTTTTGAAATTGTTACCTTATTACTGATAGTTTTGTCGATTATTTCGTTCATGATTTATTTCACGAACACGTTTGCGTCCACGTCCAAATTCCTGTCATTGTCCATGTCCATGTATTTGTCTTGTTATTGTATTTGCTTCAGACAATTCAATATCATTTGCTTCAGACAATGGTACAAAACCAGTAGGATGTAACTCATGACTTTTCATCAGCGGTTCATTATTTTGTCCGGTCAGAAGCGAGCAAGATATGAGTTCTGAGTATTTTTTGAAATCACGTTCACGATATTGCTGTTGCTGAAGCACATTCAAAGCGTGAAATGTGGAAAAAAATTCTCCAACATATATTCATCAGTGATTTTTTCTTCACACAAGGTCAATTTTGAATATATACCAAACAATTTAAAATTGTACTCATTAACAATTTTGAAATCTTACAAACGAAGGTGCATCCACCAATAGCGGGCTTTGAGGAGGACTATAGTGTTATGATGATTTCGGTTAATTTTTTGGATCTGTCTCGGTGAGATATTTAGTTTTCAATCCATCGTGAAGATGATGACAAAAGAAAATGAGTGTTTTTACACGATCATGTAGGGATTATTTGTTTCCTTATTTTATTGTCTCTCCCAAACCTTTTGAGACGAGATTGATATCAGCATTGAATACCCATGACAAATAGTTTTTGTCAGATATATCAAGTGAAGCAAACTCAAGTTTTGTGATTTTTGCCATTTGATTAACTACACAATAAAACAAAGAAAATACAATTAATTTTAAAGAATATGATTAAATATCAAGTAGTCAATATTACCATGACATAAGTTACGTATTTTCCTTTAAGGATAAAACATTAATTTAAAATAATACGTTCCTCGAAACACGTGTTACTTTAATAGCACGTTGCATTTTACTATTACTTATTCAATAGCAATATGTCAATAATTTTCTGAAATATTGAAAATTATAATTTATGATATTCATGAGAAAGTAATAGTTTTCATGAATATTAATTATAGTGGTGTGCTACTTCATGAGCAACATTAAATTATGTATAATAGACAATTTATGATTAATATTCTTCTAATTATTAATTATAAATTTGTGCTACTTAAGGAGAAACATGATAAATTATTAATTTAAAATTTATAAAAGAACATAAAAAAAGTTAATGGTATAAAGACACTGAATATTAATAATCATCATAAACATATATTTTAAAACCATATAAAAAAAATTAGAGCAAAAAGTACATAAATTAAAACATGAACTAAAGAATAATGTGTACAAATAACCGTGAGTAATACGTGTTTAGACATGAATTATAGTACAACAATTTCATTTGTGTGTAGTCAGCTTAAATTGGCAGAGAACAAATTTAATTGATTGCGGCTACAAAATGAAACCAATTAACTTAAATTAATTAACATGATCCAAGTCCCATACCCCTTTCTGAATATCGAAATTGGCTTAAAAAATTCACATGAATTGACGTTATGTGCATATGTATATTATATATAAAAGGAATTCAAAAATTATGGTAGGCAAATATACAAATCAATGATTGTACATGCACTATTGTACAAACAGATTATGACAGAAGTACGTGTTATATGGAAAAAAAATCATATGTTATCAAATTAATTTTGATATAAGTGATAGATGATTATGCTTATAAAAATTATTACATTTACTAGACTCTGAAGCGCTAAGTTTTGTGCTGATAACGTATTTTGAAAAGAGAGAAAAAGATAATCAAAATTCGTAAAGGGTACAAGAAAGCAGCGCGTGAACGTTTATTAGATATTTATATACTTTCCATCAATAAAGACCGCTTGTGCAATCATTGGAAAGTTGAAGGTCAAATTACTACTCAATTAATAGATTAAGATTGAATGGTGTGATTTTTCCTGCCCTTTTTTTTCAATTATTTTACGTCACTCTGCGTTTTTCTTTCAGTATTTCTTATAGTTTATAACGCCGTTATACTAATGTGTGTTTTACATGTTGCATAAATAAGTATATAAAACTTTTCTCTTAATTAATATTTTTTTTCACTGAATTAATAAATCCAGGTCAAACGGTGATATGCCAAGTAACCTATAAATGGGCTTTTCTATTTGTACTGAAAATAGATAACAACGAATTTGACAATCTCTCACATGCGGCGGACCCTGCGTGATTAAAAAATTCCCAAAAAAAAGTGAGATCCCTCATTGTGAGTGTCTGTCAACCTTATGTCAATCATTTTCAGTACGAATAGCTCGGCTCCCTATAAATTGCCCTACCAGCAAAATTTTTGGACCTATTATGTACTAACATTTCACACAAGTGAAAGTCCAAATTGTCATGTCCAGCATAAATATTAAGCGGAGCCTCTGTTTCTATATATAGCCCGTCTAAAACTCACTAAAAAGTTAAAAATACATTTTAAAATAGTAGATTGATGAGAATGTGTGATTAAAAAATTGATTTTTTTTGAATTTGTGTGTAATATTATTTTATTGAAAAATGTGTTGTTAGAAAGAAGAAAGAGAAAAATGTATTTTCTAAAAAATAGAAATGTTATAGTTTATGAATTGGTTTATTAATTCAACCAAATTTAAATATTAATTTAGGACCCTGTTTGATGGCCATTATTTAGTAAAAATAAAGTTAACATTTTATCGTGTGAACATGTTGTAGAATAAGTATATAGAAAAAAGAATTTTTTGTAATTATTATCAAACATGTGCTTAATCATATATTCACTAACATTACTCACTACGTCGCTGTTCAAATTTTTAATAGATTTGATAAAGTTTGATGAAATGTGTAGTTTAAAAATTGTGAATCATATGAAATATGTAGTTTTATAATTATTTTAATTTTAATTTAAATCTATCAAAAATCCATTCTATTTTTGTTAATAAATGTGCTGAATAAATTAACCTATTAATTGGGTCTGCCTAATAATTGTTGCAGAATAAACACGTTACGGATCTGTCGGCCCAAACAATGAGACAATTGTTTCATAATTTCACGTGGTTTGAGATGAAACGTCATCGTTATGCCACGTCATCTTCTTAGCTGTATCCAGACATGAACAACGTCAACTCGGGCAAGTCACCCACATATTGCACGCCACAATCTCCTTCATTTGGTGCCAGGTGTTTGGCAATTTATTTATTTTGATTAAAAATAATAAAATTAACTGTTTTACAAATAGACTTACTATTTACTTCCCATCAACATAATATTAATGAAAATATTATGCATTAATGAAAATATTTTTTAAAATGTATTGTTCATAATGAGTTAACATTTGCATAAAAAATACACTAAAGAAGATGCATTCCCATTTTTAATTTTTATTAATTTTCGTGTTAATTTGCCTATTTAAAAGTAAATTTATTTATTTATGTTTTTTTTAAGGTTTTGCCAAACACGAGAGATGCCGAAACAGTTTCTCTCCATTACTCGATTTTGCGGCGACATGGTGTGAAATGAGTTTCGTCGTGTAGTGCTAGGTACTAATAGTTAATATTTGGTGGATGAAATGATTGGCCACCTTTGCCTATCATAAATTATTGTCATCATCTCACTAGCCTACACAGCATGCCGCAAAACTTACGCTTCTCAATTCGAAAATAAACCATTTTTTTTAATATAAATAAATAGAAATGAATCGATAAATAAGTTGATATTACTTGTGGATTTATTAAAAATGCGTAATTGAACATTAATGTAGATGTGTTTTGAGCAAAATTTGTAAATGTCAAGTTAAAGAGTTTTAGGATGGTCATCAATAATTTATCTTTCTAAGATTACTTTATGTATATCACTTCATTTATTGAATTAATCTACTTGACCAGATATTTTTAACATTTTAGATGACGGATAAGGTGTGACACACGTGATTATATGACTGTGTTGATGCATGGCATTCTATCAAGGGAGGAACAAAATTATGCGACAGCGTAGCAAAATTATTATTTATTTGAAAACTCTTTTGATTTATGCATACATCCAATTAGGGTTCTCCCTAGTCTTTGGTCATCTATCACATACTTGACATATTTTTGACAGTTTTATCATTCACAAAATCGATGTTGCTTTCTTTGTTTAGAAAATGCAAAAGACAAGTCAATCTCAAGCTGAACTAATTGGTCCGAGTTTAAATGATATTTGTAACAATTTTATAGAAGTTTCATTCCGCCATTTATGTTGATGACGATATTTGTCTTGATTTAATTAAGTTTACTTGAGAGTTATCTTTAAATAAGCAAGCTCTTCGATCGACTATGATAGATGATTTGATGAATGGTGTTATCAAATAATCTTATCTAGAAGTTTGGCTGTTAAAAATAAGCCACCTTGCATTCGTTTAAATTTATACTTGACGTGTCCCTCAAGTGGATCTTATATTCATTTTATTTTTTTGTTTACATATTCGAAGTGTGCCCAATTTTTATTAGTGGGTGACGACAAGTACTTTGTTTGCCTCTCATATTATGTAGTTGTCATATTTGATAAGATTTTATATATTCATACTGAAAAAAGTTACAATAAAGGAGCATTTCTTAAAATAATTTATTCTATTAAGCAGTCTAGAATTATTTTAATTTCTTTTAATCTTCACGTGTAGTGCAAAGAGAATAGCTAAAGAATGCATGAATTTTATAATTAATATTGCATTCAATGATAATAAATTATAAAGATATTGACATGACAAATTTCTGTATCTCTGCATTATTGTTTTATCTTTCTTAAAGACTAATGAGATTGCTATTCTTATTACATAAAATTAAATCGAGCAATTTATAGGCTCGCGTCACTGTAGCCGTTACTGCTGGTCAATTGCAAAATGAAACCAATTTATTAACGTTTGAAATAACCCATCTTTTCCTATTTTTTGAAATCCTACTTTAAAACCTAAGTTGAAGATTTAAAATTTGAATAATGCAATTTATCAGTAGTCGTACTGATCACCATTCAACGTGACGGTAGGGTCACACTCACGTTAATTAAGGAAATAATGACAATGTGACAATGATCCCTCGCGAATTGTAAATGTGACCCACTCGTTCACCACGTATTCATCTATTAAATTAACAAATTCTTTTATACATGTATTTTGGGGTATTCTATTATATCAACTCTGCAAATATGCTCTAAATATATTTTGTGCTCCATATCTATTATTTAATTAACAAAATTGTCTTTCTCGTTTCTTCTCAAAGCGTGTTCGATCGTGCTTATAAGCGTAAGTGGGTTAATAAAATTTTCAAAACCCTATAATAACACGAAGGATAATTCTGCAAATTTTGGGCATAAGGGCATGTTCGGTCCTTTCTATTCTCATTCCTGAAATGTGTTTTCAAATATTTTCAATCCACCGTCCAACTTTAACTCTGTTAAAATCTATTCATAAATACCAAACAACCCCCCAAGACTTTAATCAATTTGCAATTAAGCATATTCTGTAACCAGCTGGCATATTCTTGGTGGCTGGTGGGCTGAGCAGGTCAGCATTATTTTCACTACGTGGGTGACAGGACCCAAATTTAAATAATACACGCATTTTCTCTTTCCCCCTATTATTAAATTATAGATTTACTCTGAATTATAATCAAACTTAATTGCTTGACATAAATTGGCAAGATTAATTACTCATCTAACGTGTCACAGCATGTAAATAAATTGGAATAAGTTTGTGTTCAATCATTAACAACTAGCAATTTGTTTATTAATTTCATAGTAGTAATGAGCAAGTTATTGAATTTTTAGCCCTTATTTAACTATTTTTCAATAATTCAAAAGCCTTAACGCGTAAGTATGAACTCGAAGTCAGTTTTTGTTCACGGTCAAAATCAATTTTAGAATTGGCTCAATGGAGTTGAGATAACTACGATATGAAATCAAAATAATTTTCGATGAATTTTTTTCGTCGGTGAATCATCATAACTAAAATAATTATTCTCATTCTCACGATACGTTTTCACTTATTCGAGTCTTTCAATCATTAGCATTATCCACGCTATGTCGTTTTTAGAATTGTAATGGAAATAAACAGCTAAAAAGGTGACGAAACAAAGTTTATAAGAATGAGAGAAACATGAATGACAAAAAACACATCAAATTCAAATATTCTCAACTACACACTGTAAATAATATTATAAGTTGAGATTTGATGTACACTTAATGGTAGAGATAATAAATTTGTTGAACTAATTCCATAATATTGAAATAGAGTACGATGACAAGTTATAACAATTCAAATAAAAAAATATATAAATATGGGGATCCCAATTTCAATCTCAAAGGCATAATTTAATTTTCTCATCTTCAATGCTCGATTACAACAATCAAATAAAAAATATTCAAACTTGACTATTAATATCATTTAAATTCCAATGGGTAGAATCCCAATACATAAGGACCTTAAATTTCTACGTATTTCAAATACTTCTCATACTCGTAAAGAAAGAAAATAACGACGTTGTATGTACAATATTGAAAAACGTCTAAATCTTATCATTGTTTGTGCCGTATCATGCTGGCTATGAAATAAAGCACCTAAAAAGAAAAGAAAAATGTAGATGTAACGATAAAAGAACACACGAGCAATAAAAATGACAACAAATTCAACTATTCTCAATTAGGCAACCCACAATAAACGATAAATACTCCGTATATACACTAAATATTAGGGATGTTAAATTTTGTTAAACCAACTCTAGCATAGTAAATACAGAGTCACGAAAAATAACTACAACTCTTTTTGTTTTCAGTTTGCGATTGAAATATAAAAGTATCTAAATTTGATCATCGAGATATTCACAATATCTAGCAACCATATATATATATATATATATATTTTTTTTTTTTTTTGTCCAAGTCTTGCATATTTTTCACACTTCTAGAAAAAAGGAAAAAGAAGACACCACATTAATTTAAAATATATAGTACTGGTAAAACTTGTAAATAATAATAACTTCTCTATTTGAATTGCCATATTCGTAGTTGTATGTAATTAGACCAATAATCTTTAAAACCCTTAAATACACACAAATACATAAAATTCTCCTATTTTTTGTGGACGCAGTCGCCGGAGCTTTGTTTCTTTCCTTTTTCCCTCTCCCGATGCCATAAACTCTCGCATTCTCCGCCTATTCTCCTTCGACGCTCGATTTAATTCCTTTCTTTTTTATTTACACGTAACAATCTTTCTCACATTTTTTGCACCTAGATTCACTTTTCTTTTCTTTTTTTTTGAAGTAGAAGTTGTTTTTTTTTTTATTCAATTACGATTAATTTGTTTTTTCAAGTATTTTTTTTTCTGGTTCTTTAGAGGTTTTGTAATTCAGTCTCATCCTAGTCAATTGAGCTTCTGAAGTTTTTTTGCAGTGACAGCTGAGTTGGAGAAGAAGAATATTTATGTATGTATGCTTGAAGACGGTCTGCGGAGTTTCTAGGTTGGTGGTGCCGAGTGGACCTGTGATCTGAAGTTTAAGCTTTTTTTTTTAATGTACAATTGACAGTCAAAGCCCAGGTTTGAGGCTCGGGATTGGGAGCATGCCGCCGGAAAACGATCAGCAACAGATTCGGATCAATGTGGAGCACAACTGCAGCGGAAACTATTTGCAGAAATTCAGGCTTTACGAGACTCGCTCGGTATAGTTATACATGTGAATACGATAGATTATTTTCTGCTTCCTTATGTGTGATTTTGTTTTTTTGTTGGATCTCATTTATTGATATATGGATTTTTTTTTAACGACTTATGGACATAAATTTATGGTCCTTTTATATGCTTTTGGTTGTTTTTAAATGTGGTCGTCATTTGGATTTTAACTAACAAAAACAGGAACAAGCTTCTTCCAGTTTATTTGGATTTTGAATTTAGGGCTTGGAATCAACATTAATTACTCCGAAGTTTTAGAGTTACGAAAGATGATGATGGTTGAGTTGGCGGTTACCATGCATTATCGTAACAATGTTGATAATGAGTGCTGCATTCTATGAGAAAGCTATTTAAAAAGATTATATAGGTTCACCTACAGGCTGATCTGCCCTTAAGTACGTTTCTATTGTACAAGAGATAACCGAAAGTTACACAACTTCTGAATGATGAAATTGGAATTTAAGTTGGTAAGACAAGCAAGTTGTATCAATATGTTGGGAATTGGGATGAATGTGGTAGTCCATCTTGAGCCATGGTACAGGACTACAAAGGTTGTGGGAGAAAAAATGTAGTGATAGGAACCTTTGTTTATCTCATGCTCAAAACCATAGAAAAGTAATATTAACAGAGCATGTAAGGATTTGCAGGTTGTGCATGTCATGTTTGTAGAAGGATTCTTATGTGCGTCGTATCTGTAGACATTTTAGACACGTGTGTAACACTTTGAATGCGTTCTCATTGTGTGTCATTAAATTAAAGGTTTAATGTTCTTGTCTTGAGTGCTTGTTTAACATTCTTTAAACAAATCTTTGGCATGTACTGAACCTTCCTTTCATCAGATAATAGATACTCGATGATAATGGCATCTACTTTTTTGGTTGTACTGCCTCCCTTGGCTTGTTTCTCATGCAGTTCTTTTAACATTTATTGCTAGTCCTATTCCTCATCTTCTTGCACAAATAGTCTGTATATGATACATTTTTATGTACCCTTCCACTTCAATTACTCTTATATTATTGATGCAACAGAACTTTTATATGATTGGACGAGACAAACATAGAACTTTCTGGAAGGTCTTGAAGATAGACAGATCAGAACAGAATGAGCTAAACATCACTGAAGACTCTACAACATACTCAGAAATTGAATGCTACGACCTCATGAAAAGAATTCATGAAGGAAACAAGTCTACCGGTGGACTGAAATTTGTCACCACCTGCTACGGGATCATTGGTGGGTTATACCTTCAATATTTTTTTGCTTTCTCAATCTGCCTATTTTAGTTATCACAAAAAATGAAATTCCATTTTTATGATATCAGAACTCATGGTTATTCTTTCTACGATGTTAGGTTTCGTAAAATTTTTGGGACCTTATTACTTGCTGCTTATCACAAAAAGAAGGAAGATTGGAACAATATGTGGTCAGGAAGTATATGCAATTGCCAAGAGCGAGATTATTCCCATTCCCAGTTCTACAGTGCAATCAAATATGGCTTATTCTAAGAATGAGAACAGGTCTTTTGTCAATCCACATGTAAATGTAAAGTGTCAGCAATACTTTTGAGAAGACAATAAATAAAATTTAATGTGCCTGTTATATTTTTGTATCCAGATGAGCATCATCGTAAGTGTAAAAAGGTTCTTCTGTTTATATTTATATTTTTAGATATTAGTTTGCGTTTTAGCATCGCACACCAGTTCCATACTATGGAGGTAACCTCTGTACCTTTTTATGGGTGCAACCTTCATTGTAATTCCAGTGTCAAGTTATTAAATTCATGTTATACATTAGTGTTCACCCATCTTTTCGTTAGGTAAAGTAGAGAATGAATTAATCACATATTATAATTTAAGTATATTGAGTATTGCTCTCAATCTGTTGTCTGTAGTTAGATTGATTATAGTGTCCATTGCTAGTATTTTGCCAGCAAATGTGCAGGGGAAAACCACACTGGTGTTGTGATGTAAATTTATGTTGAATGAGACAAGGTATCACCTGGGTTTCATGGGGGAATATATTGCCTTTTCTTAATTCTATTAGATTTTCACTTCTGTAAATTTCCTTTTTAATTAATGTACTTGTCTTGTATTAACTTTTTTCTCAACTTCTGATTTTCTTGTATTGATGACATAGATACAAGAAGCTCCTACGCATTGTGGATCTTACAAAGGACTTCTTTTTCAGCTACTCCTACCATGTTATGCTTAGTCTTCAGAAAAATCTAAGCAATCATGAAACAGGACTAGTCCTATATGAAACAATGTTTGTTTGGAATGAGTTCTTAACTCGCGGTATTCGCAGTCAGCTCAAGAATACAGTGTGGACAGTAGCTTTGGTTTATGGATTCTTCAAGCAGGTATCAACTACTTAGGGTTTCTAATATGTGGAATTGGATTTGCAAGATCTGATCATTTTTACTAGGATATTACACTATATTAGTAATACTGATCTTTTCCTGTGCATGACTTTATAAGTTTATATGCTCTGCACATATCTAGCTTGTTTTCATTTTATTTATTTATCCGTAAATTTATTAACTCTTTCCTCACACTTTTAGCCATTTGTAGTATGGTTGTCAGAATATATGCGATGTAAAGGTACAAATCTTTTGTAGTGTATAATATTTGAAGAAGTGTATATTTTATATATACATAATTACATTATTCTTTTGCTTTATTAGCTGCCATAATATTGAGTATTCAGACTGTTGTTTAATTTTATTCTTGGTATTTGAGCTTGTACAAATTATCATCTTTTTATTAACAGGTCAAACTTTCTATATCTGGGCGGGACTTCATCCTAACCCTTATCGCGAGACGATCCCGTCATTATGCCGGAACCAGGTTTTCATTATGTTTAATTTATTGGAGTCTTTTAATTTTCTTACAGCTAGTTAAACGATCAGAGCTTTAATTCTTAATGGATCGCATTCATTTCTGATTCTTTTTAGCATAATGAAACAAGTCCAGGTGAGCAGGGATTATTAATTTGGACAATTTCAAATTTAGAATACTCCAAACACCGTTGGAGCCAAGATTTCTTAGGGAGAAATCAAGGGAAAAAGCCAAAATAAGGGGAGATTTTTTTATCTTAATAATACTCAAATAAGACTTTTCATTCCCCCTTACAATAGACATAACATTCAATTTATACTAGTTTAGACTCCATATTACTTTTCCTAGGCATTTAAATTTACTAGACTAATAACTCGAACAATGACTCTTCAATTCCCCCATGCAACCGTTTGACCGACCAACTCATTAATACATTGACTAAATTAATAATCTGCGCAGTAGAAAACTCTTGAAAATTCTGCATCACATAACTATCTCAATTTGAATTCATGGTTTATTCTGCACGAGACTTTTCTGTGCTTGATTCTATCTGTACTTTAGATATCTCTGGAAATGTATAATTCATTTCATACTGGACTCATGATTTGGTGGACTCACAAAGGACTATTCTTGTAGAAAGGCTGCTGTTTTCTTTCTACTATTCTTTGTTACTATTTTCTGTTTCTACCCATATTGCAGATATTTGAAACGTGGTGTGAATGAGAAGGGACGTGTAGCCAATGATGTTGAGACCGAACAAATTGTACTAGAGGATGTTCCAGAAGGAAGCCCAATACAAATATCCTCTGTTGTGCAGAACCGGGGTTCAATACCCCTCTTTTGGTCACAGGAGACTTCACGATTGAACATTAAACCTGACATCACATGTAAGGCTCGTAAATTCTGATGTGCTGTTTTCAAAATTCTAATGTACAACTCTTTTGATGTCTCTCTTTCCGCGTGAAGTATCACAGAAGGACGATAAGTATGAAGCTACCAAACTTCATTTCGAGAATCTAGTAAAGAGATATGGAAATCCTATTATTATATTTAATTTGATTAAGGTATGTCTTTGCACTGATCGTGCAGTATCAATGGACTTACATGTATATGGTACAAACTTCTTTAACATTTAGTCCTCTAATGTTCAGTGGCTCTAATCTCCATTTTTCTATCATTTTCTTCATGATTACCAGACTCGTGAGAAGAAGCCAAGAGAATCTATTCTACGTGCAGAATTCGCTAATGCCATCGAGTTTATTAATAAAGATCTTACAGGGGAGAACCGTCTGAAGTTTCTACACTGGGATTTAAATAAGTACTCCAAAAAGTAATTTGGCTTCTCTTCTTTCTATTTTGCTGCATTTGTTTTCTTGGATGATGTATAATTGAACCAACATGTTTATTTTTCAGCAAAGCTGCGAGTGTATTGGCATATTTAGGCAAAGTGTCTGCTAATGCAGTGGACTTAACTGGCTTCTTTTACTGTCAGATAGTCCCAGCTTCAAGGTAAGGGAAATTGCTAAACTGGTCCTACTGTTGAGTATGTTTACACTCCTTTCCATAGTTTGTTTTCTAAATCCTTAGTCTTCTTTCCAATTAGTTAACTCAGTTTTCCAATGAAATCAAGTACTTTGGAAATGCATTCTACCGAATTTTAAAGTGCGACTTATCTTATAATAGAGCAAAAGTTAGTGGACCACACTTAATATGCTGAAGCACTGTATCCTCTTGGCAGATTATGTACTTAGTAACCTAGTTTAGATTAAGTTTACCTTGTTTTGAGGCCTTGAGCGAAGTAACTTTTTAAAAACTAATGAATCGTTATTAGATGAAATCTTAACTGCTAAGATCATTGAAAAGCTATTTAAATCTGATTTGGGTTTCTTTTTATAAGCAGTTTATAATTTGCACTTAAAGTAGTCCATGACATATTTTGATTTATAATAATCAATATATATTAGGTTGGTATGTTTGAGCTTAATGTTTCTCATGTCAGTGTTGAACTTGTTTCTTATCTATGTTCAAAGATTTTCATGATATATACTTTTGATCAACTTCATATTCTTCTTTCTGGACATCTTTTTCTCTCATAATTCACTAGCATTCATGTAGATTCATACCCCCTGAAATGCAGTAACAGTTGGGTCTGCTAGAAGCCAGCATTACAGTCCTTTGCTTCTGTATTTGTTCATTGATTTTGACTATCAGTTAACTCTTTTACTTTCCACTTCAATGCAGTAAAAATTCTAACAGCGACTATGCTGTTAAGGAGGACCTCTGCAATATGACTAAAGATGTTCAAAACTTGGACACTGAATTCATCATTAATCATAGTGGTGATTTGGATGGAGGTTATATTGTCAAGTCTCCAATGTTTCAGAAAGGGGTCCTAAGAACAAACTGTATTGACTGTTTAGACCGCACAAATGTTGCACAATATGTTTTTGGGCTGGTTGCTCTTGGGCATCAGTTGCATGCTTTAGGGTATACAGTTGTTCCAAACATTAGCTTAGAATCCCCTTTGGCGGATGGTTTGATGAAGATTTACGAAGCAATGGGTGACACCCTCGCACTACAATATGGTGGATCTGCAGCACACAATAAGGTAATCCATGTAGGATGTGTCTAGGAAGTTTAACTTTTCCCATCTGTGTGCAAATGAAAAGCATATATTTATTCAGTATTTTTGTGCAGAAAGTTTTAGAACTTGAAAAATGTTTCCTGGTTGCCAGTTGATTAGTTCTAGAACTCATTGTAGTTAATATTAAGGTTAATTATATCTTACACATTTTTGTATGCATTGTGCCAAAAATTTCAACATGTGACATTTGCAATTCTCCATCCTTAACATTTGGGAATACTGAACAGATATTCTCGGAGACAAGGGGGCAGTTGAAACTGGCGACGCAATCCCAAGAGTTCTTGAGAACTCTTCAACGCTACTACAGTAATGCCTACATGGATGCTGAAAAACAAGATGCCATAAACTTGTAAGTCAAGTAGTCCATATTTCTATAATTTGTGTAATATCTGGACCCATAATTTGTCTTGCCTTGATATAATATCATATATTTGAGAAAGAAAACAATCAGAATCCATTGTCTATATAAGAGCCGATTTTTGACGATGCATCACAAGGTTGCTTGGTATTCAGTATTTGATAAAAAATGGTTCTGAATTTACTATATCCATATATCTTTACATTTGAGCAGATTCTTGGGTCACTTCCAGCCACAACAGGGGAAACCGGCTCTTTGGGAACTGGATTCTGACCAGCATTACAATGTGGGAAGGCGTGGTTCTGATTTTGGAGATGAAAATTCTCGGTAATGTGTTAATTTTATGTATTTTGAGAATTTTGGTAATTTACTGATAAAGAGTGGAGTCTTTATTTCTGATAAATGGTTGGGCATACTTGTGTATTATTTCATACTTCAGTGTGAAATGTTTTTGGAAAAATAATTCTGCTGCACCCGAAAACCGCAGGTATACTCTCTCTCTCTCTCGTATTCTCCACATCTGGTCAGCACCTTCACCATGCGTTTATTCTTCTCACTGAATTATATATTTTTTTCTTATTGTCGAATCTATGTTTGGTGAGATCATCAGAGCATGTTGATACTACATGATTACATATTAACCAAATACTAACCATAGGACTTCCTGCAAAATAAGTGCCTAAAAGACAGATCTGAATGAAATTCTTGTTAAGGGAAAAGTACTCCTACAGGGATTCCGTGAATGGAGAGCTCTATATTTGTTTAACTTGTCAGGGGAAGCTGCATCCTATAATTTGATTTTCCAGGTATGGTTAACTTAGTGAAACGTTTTAACGTGCAGGTCAATAATTAAAAGATCCCTATCAGATGGAAACATTCTTTGTGATAACAACTCACCTATTGATGATGCAAGCGTCGAAGAGACTGACATTTCTCACAAATCATTGCCTGGAAAGGTGCAAGGTTCCAACGTGGGTCTTTCGGACTCAACTCCTGTAATCTCGACTTGTGAAAGCAACATATCATATTCCAGGTATGTTTCCTCAGGTCATTGATCTCTTATTCTATCGAGGAATAATTCAAACACTTATTGTACTTCGCTGCCATTCAGTGGACATGTTTCTATGGCCAAGCCCACTAAAACTTTACCTTACAAGTGTACACTACTGGGTCTATTATCAGGTTATGATTTTGATTTTAGTTGTCCATTCCTAGAAAAAATTCTAACTATAAGGTGAATCACCTATTGTAATTTTAGAATTTCTAAAATATGTCCTTGTTTTGTTTCCGTGCAGACCCTCAACTTCATGTTATTAATTAATTTTTTTTTTATCTAAAGGGACAATTAGAGAAGTTGATTATGTGCAATCCATGTCCATATTGTACGGTTTTTTTAATTGCACTATTTGTTAAGGAAAACAATATTTTGTTTCATATTCAGTTAACTGCTAGTTTTTTTGTACAGTTTTGTATTGAAGTTTTCAATTTTTACTCTCTCTAATGGTGGCCATTTCTTGTAGGTATACCCCCTCAATGTCTCGTAGACAGCTTTTCCCAGATATGCAACCAGACGAATGCCTTGAAACTGATAGCATCTGTTTCCGTGAACGTGGCGATTCATTTCACTGTTCAAATTTTCTTGATGTCGAATGGCTTTCTTCATCGGGAAATTCATGTGAAGAAGAGACATATGAAAGGTAAATTCCTTTTATTAATGCTATATGGACTACATGTCAAAGAATGAAAATGAAAGAATGAAAGTTAACCCCTTTTTATTAATCCACTTAAATCTTCGACGTCACTTTGCTACTTCGCATCCTTGTGGTAAATATGGGAAAATTCTCTCGTAAATAAATATCGTTTCTGCTCGGTAATATAGATTACAATTTTTTAATATAAATTATGTCTGCCATTCTCTTCCATCTTGTGTCAGTATTTCTTCGTAGTTACATACATAATTGGTGCTTCCTCTGAATTTCCTCTCAGTCACTTGTTTATCTGGCAGGGAAACATTTCCCAACGTTTTATTGTTTCATCTGTTGTTTGAGCATCTTCCTGACATAATCACTGTTTTTTATTTGAATTTGCTTATTAGTCCAAGTTTGAAAATACAAAATGCTTAGCATTTGAAGCTTTTAGCTTTGTGCTAGGGTATTAATATTTACTTAAATTGATTGTTGCAGATCAATGCTAATTGGCTCTCCATCAGCTGGACAATCTTCAGATGAGCTTAAACTGGGAACCAGCTCTTCAGCTTACTGGTCTGAATCAAGCATCAAGGTCAGTTAACTTACGGTGCACTCTTTAATTAAGACGAAATACTTTAATCTATTACAGATTATAACCTAATTGAAATTGATGACTTGATTCTATCATTTAGAATTAGTCATTTCTATCTATGTTACCAATTCTGCAGTACACTCTTTGCGTA
>CAIGRP010044122.1:22126-37289 GCA_903798385.1 Fraxinus cuspidata
GAGTGTTTCAGGGGAAGGAACAGGTTGTTGGAGATGTCCACCATGATGCTGGATCATGTAGTTCTGATGGATTTTCTGAAAGATTTCTGCAATGGGTTAGCTATGGAAACATGTTTTTCCCTTGAGGTTGGGAAGATTCCTGGAAAAATTGTATTCTTGACATTATTTTATTCGACTCATCCAAAGGATGTGAAATACCTACCTGAAACAAATGACATAAGATGTCGATAGATTTATCCAAACTAAGGTACCCTCAAGTTGTAAATTGCAGCATTTATTTACCGGTTAAACTAGATCCTTAAGTGGGAAAAGTAGGGAAAGCAAAGCGTACAAGTAGGAATGAAGTATTCTTTTTGGAGCTCTTACTTAGGTCATTTCTTGGAAGTTTTCAGTCTTGTAAATATTCGTAGGCTTGACTAAATTGGAATATATTTAAATTTCTGTAATATATTCGTTGTACATTTGGTGGGTTAAAATCTTTCTGCGATATTTACAGGTGCCATAATCAACCGTGGATCCAAATATCGACCCAGCAATAATCTTTTGGTGGATTATTGGTGCGTTGATTACTAAATTTGTTTGAAGTTTAATAAACACAATTTATAATAACTTTGTATTGGTTAATTGATGAATGAATTAATTGAAAAATATTATAGCTGAAGCCATTTTCATGAATAAATCTGGTTTTTTTAAGTTTGGCCAAACAAATATGTTATGAACACGACTTATTTAGGTATTGGATGATCGAAACACAAAAAATGTCAATGGCGTAGCAAAAACTGAAATGAAGTTAAGAGTGAAATTTTCAGTACCCATACTCTTTTCTACACACTAATTTCCTGAAGGACACCTCTGAGTCATACCTCACAAACCCAGAATCATAGACAATTTATCCATTCTTCTTTAGAACAACAACGTTGTCCTCAAGTAAGAGGGAGTAAAGGAGGCGATCGATCAAGAGAAAATCTTGGATTAGTTAGAAACCTCACAATAAAATAGATTCATTTTGGGTGGATGCACAATGCATTAGGTGGATTGTTGTTTAATTGACACTTGAATGGATGGATTTGGACCCGATGGTCTCTTTCTTTTCAAAGTTTGGCAGAAAGAATAAAAGTAAGTTTAGGAACTTTTATAAAGAAAACTTGTATACTATCATCGACTTTTTTGTTAAAAGAAGTCTAAACCGGTACCAACGAGTCCATATACATTCGTACCGACCCGAGTTTAACTGGGCCATACTCAAGATGATCTTTTTAATACAGGGCGGGAAACCAATTTTTGGTTTTTCGGCACCATTGGCTTCAGTCGATCCGTCTCTGCCCAGGTAAATTTATGAATAACCTCTTTTTATTCACTTTTTTTTTTTGTTTTTGCCACCTTTCACACTGTACGTACATCGAATGTGTGTATTTCTCAGATGTCTGATCATCGAATGGGATACATAGAATCACATGGAGTGGCTGCGCTACATAGATATAAGTACAGTGGACATATGTAGCCAAATATGTGCTCCAACCATTTTGGACTCGCTCTGTTCATTTTTTCCCTCTTTGGATGCCGTAAGTCCATTTTTGTTTTCTCTTTATGTTTTCATCTGCACTTTTACTTCATTCTTGAGTAAATTACATGTCTGAGTTTATGTTGAAGAAAGCCAAATGTTTCAGTTGCATATGCAATAAATTATAAATATATTGTTGTCAGAATTTTCTCAAGACACAAAGATTGTACCCTGCCTTGTTTCAGATTGGAAGTTTTATTTACTCTTATCTATATGAATGGTTGGCTTCAGTATTTATGGATAGATATTTGACATGAAACAGGGAAGCAATTGTTTCGGTGTGATCAGAATATCGAAGTGAATACTCTTTAAGTTTTTTAAGAAAGATAATCCCATCCTGTTAATGTGCTTCCGATTCATTATTTTTGCGTAAGTCCTATGATCTGGAAAGTTTCCTTAGCTACGAATAATAGATTGTTAATGCTATGCATAAATCCAAAAAATTTTCTTCAGCCTTTCTATAAGATATTTGGCGACAAGTGTTTCTGTTTTCCTTTGATTGTCACTAACTTTTTTCCTTGCTTTCTGTGCTTGTACCGGATAATTTCAGACCTAACATGGTAAATGTTCTCACAAACTACATATCAATATATTTTTCCGTGCTTGTTCACTCAAAGGCTATGCTCTAACCTTTTTTTCTTTCCATCATCCGGATTACACTTACAGGATTCATGTTTTTGGTCACATCTGCATTGCTTGGCTATGTGAGTATTCTCTCTCTGTTCATGAAGTACGCATCTTGATGAAACTCTTGGATTTCTTTCTGCATTTGTTTTAGTGTTTTAATGATTGATGGTTATGGGGTCTTGTAGACTTGAAATACTCTGCATTTTGTTACAGTAAGAGTGCTAGTTGAAACTTGGTCTATTAAAGTAATTTGAGAAAGGATAATAATTGATTATATGGATATATATTTGGAAGTGCAGGACTGGATTTGGTGTGTCTGTCTTTATTATCATAAACCCCACAATGACCTATGAGAGGGCAGGTGTTTTATAACTACCCTATATTAACACCTTTGAAGAGTTTCATCTGAATTCTTTGCAGATACCTTGCCTCCTTTAACCTTTGAAGAGTTAACCTGGCTTTCAAGAATTTACTTAATTGTCTGTTATTGAGATGACAAACCATCTTGAAAAAATTTCTGTTGAAGTTGTGGCAAATTGCTCTAGTTTTAAGTTTGCATGTTGATTGTGAAAGTTTTCTCTTGATTGTTAGTTACTTCGTTTTCATTACTTAAGGTTCTTTTGCAGATATATTCACCACAGTTGGATTCACCTCCTCCAAGATGGGTTCGTTTTGCCCATGGATTGCTGCTCTTCTTATACCAGGTATGTTCGAGTTTCTATAAGCAATATTTTGTTTTCTATTTGGTAAAGCTGTCTCTGATTTTATGACTGGAAAACTAATTATACAACTCCTGCAGAGAGCTTAGTTTTATTTGCCTTGCAGTACTGTTTTAAACTCGTATAGTGGTTCAGAGGTTTCTTAGGTGCAATTTGATATTCCCTTTTTGTATCTGTATGACCAATTTTGTTGAATTCACTATTATTTGACCTGAAACTATAATTATTTTTTATTTATATTTTATATTCTGCCGCAACACTACATCCCGGGAAGTGGGGAAACACTTATTAACTAATTATGTTTTCTTTATTCTGTGATATCTGTACCAAAACATCTAATCCGATACATACTCTCTGCAGTGCTAAATTCTTGTATAGGATATGTTTTTGACTGAGAGCTTCTTCTTCTCTTCTGTATTCCTCTTATATTTTTGGTTAAATGTATGCAAGACTTTTGATGCTGTTGATGGAAAACAAGCAAGAATAACAAATTCCTCTTGTCCTTTGGGGGAACTTTTCGATCATGGTGATTATCTTATCCTTTTCTTTTTCTTCATTTCATTCCTCTAGTTTATTCATTAGAGAAGTGCAATAATTTTAACAATGTTCTCTGCCTCTGCATATTATCAGGATGTGATGCTCCTGCATGTGCGGTATGCTTTGATTTTTATTTATTTTATAGCCTATGGAGACGTGACAATAGTATTGAAGTTTCCTTGTGAATATTTCAGTTTGAGGACTTGGCCTTTGGGAGCACGGCCATGTGTGGAAGGAGTACATGCTGGTTCTGGGTTATATCAGCTGTTCCTTTTTACTGTGCCACATGGGAACAGTAAGTGGACAACAAGCATGGTGGATTGCATGAATTGATTCTGCAATTTCTTTTACGTCTATTAACTGTAGAGCTTTTGCTGCCCCCTTCCCCCTTCCAGCTTTTACTAGGAAGGACTAGTCGCGGTAATCGTTTCGAATTTTTGCATGTCCTCCTGGAAAAGTAAATCTTTGTCAACCTGTGTCCTAAGACAAGGGAATAATGGATTGGCTATGAGATAATACCCACGTAGATTATTTTTTCCTATTGCTATATGATAAACCGTACAAGATGCAGTTTGGGATCTTGCTGCTGAAATTCTTATTTTATTTTATATAATGTTGTACTTCTTTCATTTTTCTGGGTTATTTATAGTTTTTAGTGGCATTTGCATAATGTGAAGTAATTTTGGTCTCTTACAGTTGATTTAGTTGGTCTGTTTTTATTAATTTACTGATTTTACCTAATTTTTGTGCAGCTATTTCACCAATACCCTTATTCTTCCAGCAATAAATGGACCTACAGAAGGTCTTATGTTGATATATCTGACTCATTTCTTCACAGCTATTGTTGGTAATCCTTTGCTTACTCACTTCTCTAAATTCTTTTGGTGGTTTGCATGCTTCTTTGTGTATACGTGCAACCAGACATTGATGAGTTTGAGTTTGGAAGGTTTCTTTTTAGGTGCTGAGTGGTGGGCTCAACAATTTGGAAAATCTATCCCTTTTTTGAGTTGGATTCTATTTATAAACATTGAGTCTCCCACAACAAAGAGGTGGAAAAGGAAATGGAAGTAGTAAACAATTCGAAGGTTTATAATAATCAACACAAATTTGTCGTTCAAAATATGCCTTTCTTTTATCTTAATTTACTATGTTCTTTATGCTATCATTTGCCCAAGGATGAAGATTATAAATGGTAATTATTTAATCTTGCTCACCACTCCTAGGTCTTTTATCCTATTCATTTGCTGCTTCAACATTGTTTTAATGCTCGCTTGAGTGCTCTTTAAGCAATACAATGGTTCTGTGCAGCGTGTTCAATGTGCATAAGGTCGTTCCAAGCAAAAAGAGGAAACATGCTGCTAGCTTTGGCAATGGTATATCTTTTCGAAACTTGGATAATTCCTTTTAATATTTCTTTTATAATTTATGAATTACTCATTTCTTTTAAAATTTTGACAGCTTTATCCATTCGTTGTACTATTGAGTGGAGTCCTTGTGAGTTATGTGTCTTCTTTTTTCTTTTCCTTTTTTTGCTGATTTGCTGCATCTGCATCACTTTTATTAGATTTTCATATCCTATTATTGATCATAACTTTTAAGGGATTATTTATCTCCTACTGGTATAATTGGCAACGACCCGCATCTGGTCTTAGTTGGAACTGGGCTTGCATTTGGATTTCTCGTGGTAAGATATCTTCAGTTGGTTAACCTTGTGATTATCTCATTCTGGTTAGTAAATTCTTCAGTAAGAAATACTATTGTCTCTAAACTGTCATAAATATTAGTCTTAGGAGCAACCATTTTTTTTAATTGCAAAATTTGTTAATGAACTCTTATATTCAAGTGAATGCAGGAAACTTGAAATGCTAGGGTTTAGGTATATACTTACATGGTTCATGTTATCCATGTTGGTTTTTGTAATTCAGACTTCACGGTTTGCCTGTGGCCTAAGGAACTTATCTCATGTTGCTAACTAAAATTGTTTTTCAGGGAAGGATAATTCTGGCTTACCTCTGTGATGAAGCTAGGGGCTTGAAAACTAATATGTATGAAAGTATTTCAAGTTGAATGCTGTGAACTTGTACATTGTGAGATCGCTCAATTATATTGTCGTGGATAGTGTTTCTTATCCATAAACTGCCCAAATATTAATTGACACTGCCTAAATTTTAATTATATAGTCAATTTGAATATGATGTGTACTAGTTGTGTAGCCTATGTGAACGGGTAAATTGTGAGATTGTTCAATTATCTTGTTGTGGGAAATGTTTCCTATCCACAAAACGGCCTAATGATATGGACAAATTGATAGATCAGATACTGCATTATGATGTTTACTACTTTTTGCCTCGACTTGCATTGCATTTCTGCTGGTATTTCTTGGACCTTGTTTCCTCGGTGGGATATAGTTTTTTGAAACTATCCTAACCCAATTAAATTAGGGAGATATCAATTTATGATGTTAACTTTACATTCATTGTTGCGGGCATGATCTCATTTGGGAGATTTTAATTGTTGAATTTAAGATAAGTCTTAAATTTGATAACTTGCTATCTGTCTCGTATTTGGCTATCCATGTGGTACATATGCATATATACTGGATCCTTTCCATTTAATGTTATCCTGTGCAGTCTTTGTTTTATCTGCCTTTTGCCATTACTGCCGACAGGCATGTTTACACTTGCTCAGCTTTTGAATTTCATTACTAATATTTCAGCTAGAGCTCGGAGAATATGGAATATTTATTTGATTTGTTAACACTCATAAAAATGTCTGCAGAGTTACTTTAGTGGATGAGTTCGGTTACCGTGTATACACAGGTATGACATTTTCTACATTTACAATGGGACCTCTTTTAACCTGCTTCTTTTGATTTATCCTCGCCCTCGAAATAGAAAGGAAAAGTATTGAATTTTCTAGTTACACACTGAAAGTTCTTGGAATTTATTCAGTGTTTGATGTGATGCTCGTAATATGGTTTCTGATTCAAGACTTTCAATCATTCTTTGAGACAGCTTTTCCATTTTCTGTTTGTACTTTCTGCATGGAAATTTGTTTTGCTGCACTCGGTGTTACTCTACCTGCATTTTAACAGCCCTGGGAATTTACTGTTTCAGGTAAGAAATCATTTTGGGTTGTTCTGATTTTGAATGGAGATGTGGGTTTAGAATTTTGCTACTTGAATTTTTTAACGTCTTCTTTGACAGATGCATAGGTGGATGAAAATGATGACAAAACTGTCACATGTCAACAAAGATGGCACTATAGCCTGATTGGTGGGTTTATTGTATTATTTCCTTCTGTGAACAAGATTTGATTTTGAATGTTTTTCAACTTAAAAATGCTGCAGGCCAACTAGAAAAGAAGCTTGAGATGTGATTATATTATGATCTAGGTTTACTTTCCTGACAGGACCCATTTTTATGACTTCTGTGTAGAAATTGATATACAATACCACACATTTATTGCTTGCTTGTTGCGTGTTAACTGCTAACTCACAGGAAATGATTTTAAATTTAATACAGTAGAATTTGACCGACGTGCTTCAAAAATTCCGATTTAACCTTTGGTGGATTAAGTTCTAAAGTTCATTATAATGATTTGTGTGAAACTTTTCCTTTACTAAGATTAAAAGACAGCGATGATGTAAATCGGTTGATCGAAGACGGTCTCATATTTTCCAACTTTAATAAACAAATTTATTCTGTAAATAATGTATTTTTGAATAGTATCTTTGATTCTCATTTTTTTCAAACTGCAGAATTATTTTTTAACTACACATTTATAAAATAAAATATTTTGTACGTAAATTCAAATTTTCTTTTTTTATTTTTTAACCACGCGTTCTCCAAAAATATTATTCAAAACTTATTTTTTAAAAAATAATGTACATCAAATCAAACAGGGGCCAAGTAAGTTTTTGTTT
Organism: Fraxinus cuspidata; assembly: GCA_903798385.1. Lineage (NCBI taxonomy): Eukaryota > Viridiplantae > Streptophyta > Magnoliopsida > Lamiales > Oleaceae > Fraxinus > Fraxinus cuspidata. The sequence goes on from CAIGRP010044122.1 coordinate 29,496, forward strand.
ATGTGAAGAATATTTTATTGCAATAATGTATAATTAAAAATGAAAGCATGATTGTTGAAGAATGTGTAGTTAAAAAGAAGAGAAAAAAAAATGTATTTAGAAAAAAAAAAAAAAAGGGATTAAATGAGGGTTACTAAAGTTCCGGTAAATAGAGAGGAAACCATGGTCAATAAAATCAACTGCCACAAGTTCCCAGATGTAAAACAGGGAAGGTCCACCAACCGAGCCGGCAATGACGCCGGTGACGGTTTACCGGTAACCCATCCAATAGAATTTCGACATCTGTTCTCCTCACTCACCCACCCACTCCACGACACGTGTTCCCTTGCCGACGCCGTCGTCAAACCTCCAACCCTGCTTGGATTTTTCCGTCAACCGATAAAAATACAAAATCATCTATACGCTGTCGTTTTGAAAGTCGTCATCATGAAAAATAATAACGTTAAACGTCTGTCTTCCTCTGCATTTATTTTTCGCCGGTCAACAAACCCTATTGCTCTTATCTCCTACATTCCTCTCTTTTTCTCTATATACTCCTCTCTCTCTCTCTAGAATAATACAGATCGGCCGTGATCTATGGAAGACGACGATGAAATCCAGTCACATCCATCGCCGGCTTCTAATGGGAGAATTACGGTGACTGTGGCGGCTGCGCCCCCGATGACGCCCCAGAATACTCTGACGCTTGCTCTACCGATACAGCAGCAGAAGGTTGGGGGAACTGGTGGAGGAAGAGAGGATTGTTGGAGCGAAGGCGCCACGGCGGTGTTAATTGAAGCCTGGGGGGAGAGGTACCTTGAGCTGAGCCGTGGGAATCTGAAGCAAAAGCACTGGAAAGATGTGGCGGACATTGTGGGCAGCCGAGAGGATTATATGAAGACTCCGAAAACCGATGTTCAGTGCAAGAACCGGATCGATACAGTGAAGAAGAAGTACAAGACGGAGAAGGCTAAGATCGCGGCGGGCGGTGGGCCGAGTAAGTGGCGGTTTTATGAGAAGATGGATGAATTGATCGGCCCAACGGCGAAGATGAGCTCGGGGAGTGGAGGTGGGTCGGCCGGGAATGCAAACGTTCAATCGGGAAGCCAGAGGGTGCCTATGGGGATCCCTGTTGGGACTAGATCCGGCTCGGTTTCTCAGTTCCGGCAACAGGAGAGATTTCAGGTTCAGCAACAGCCAAAGCCGCAATTTCGGAAAAGGCCTCTGGTGGACTCGGATGAGGAGTCCGAGCCGGAGCCGGAGCCTTCTGCCGATTCATCAGATGGTTTACCTCCAGAAAGCTATAAGCGGCCAATGGTCAAGAGGGAAATGAATCAAATGATGGTGAATGCTAGTGCACCAAGGTCTGGAATGATGAACAGAAAAATGAATGAAGAAACTGCTGTTGTGAATACCACTAATGACAAGAATAGCAATGAGACGAATTGGGGCAATTCTGTTCGGGAGTTGACGCGGGCAATCTTGAAATTTGGGGAGTCGTATGAACAAGCAGAGAACTCGAAAATGCAGCAGTTGGTAGAGATGGAAAAGCAGAGGATGAAATTTATGAAGGAGATGGAGTTGCAGAGGATGCAGTTCTTCATGAAAACACAATTGGAGCTTTCGCAATTGAAGAATAAAAGGAGGAATGGAAACAACAATAGTCATCATACCACCAATAACACTGATAGCAGTAATTAAGAATGTTGTTTGTATTTTTTAGAATTTAGATCGATCCATTGAATGGATGGGAGGAGGAGGAGAGAGGACCCTTGTGTTTATTGTTACCTTATTGTATTGTGAAATGTTCCTCAAGAACAAGTTAATTTTGTTAAATATTATTATGCACTATCAATCAAAGTGTGTTTGTGTTTCTTTTTTCATTCTTGTATTCATTTTAGTAGCTCTACTTGTTCTTCAGATTACAAACTATGAAGCCAACTTCTTTTTACTTGAAGTAGATGCTCGTAATCGACTTCTAATAAATTTGTTATTCTGTCACGACGCTGATTTAATTAAGAGAATGGGGTGTTCAGTGCTTTCGAGTAATAGTTGCCCACATGCTCGCCTAGCTAATCTAAAATCATAAACACGACCGTGTTGAGTGCATAGTAGCGATATTGAGTTCTTAGTGGCGATAGTAGGTAACACGTTTTAGCTAATTTAGAAGTTTAAATTTAGTCGTATTGGATTTTGATTTTGAGCTCGCATTATCAAGAATCATGCTACATGCCCAAGGCCCATGCGTTTAGAATAATCCATATTTCTTTTAATTTGGTAGAACCTATTTTTTAGCGCATAGGGCCTAAAAAATGGCCATATCGTCTAATAAGGAACTGTCAAAAATAGTCATGCACTAATGCAAAATATTGTTTGGTTGTTGAGATATTTTGCAACCGTGGTGGTCGATCATGATCATGTTTTTTTAAGTTTTTTCAATTAATTTTGATTACACAGTGTTTATCTAATTTTTAAGTTTGACAGTATAGAGAAATTTTCTATCAAGAGGAAAATAGAATTGAATACCTAAATAATTCCTCATTATTTAATTTGAACTGTGTTACGTGCTATAACCCAATCGGTCAACCTGTGGCCCAAAGTTAAAAGAGTAACTTAGGCCCAATACGGGTCCATTGAAGATGAACTTTTAATAGTTGTTGTGTCCAAGTTAGTTCCATGTACTCGAGCACTCTAAAGGATGCTGTTTTCAGAAATGGAGAAAGGGACTCATCCTAGGTATGGTGTTCTGGACCACATTTGATTCCAATCCTTGCTTGGTTCTTTTCAAAATCTCTTGCTGCTCGCACATTTTAGCTTCAGGCTTCACTCTTCACTCTTCACATCCGACAAGATTGACTAATTTTCGGATTAGTTTTTGTATGACCAATTAATGTGGAACGAGTAATTTTATTAATAAAAGTGGTTTATTATTTGTAAAATTCTATTGGTCCGTGGTAGTTTAATAACTATCCACTTTGATGGAAAGTTGGTATTTTTTTTTTTAATGGCCAATGAAACGTCTAAAAAAAACCCATCAAATTAAAACATAAAGAGAACGGTTTCTTGGTTTTACTAGTTTTTCTTTTACAGGTTTAAATCTTTCAATTATTGCTATAAATCAAGGTATGTTTTTAGATCAATTAAATTAATCTGTGAAAATCATGAATTCTAAAGATCTTTGTATTAGGGTTAATTAATTGCTTACTATCAGAGTCAAGTTAGAGAATTCTTAATTTTTCTTTAAAGATTATTTTTATTTTATGTTCTGCCTCTCTTGAAATTAATGATTGTTACATTTAGTTTGCACATGGCCATTAATTGTGTTAATTAAGTTCTGGGTTCTTTGTTTTCTTCGTAGTTACTGTAAATGGTTAGAAGGAAAAATGAGGCTTTAATTAATTTCATACTTTTATAGTATTATCTAAATGTGTACAGAATACACCACTATCTGTTGTAATCTTGAAATTGGTTCGTATTTCAATTTCTTCCAAAAGCCTCAATTTCCAAGAAATGGCATAAATGTGTACACACATTTATTTATTTACAGTACCGTAATTAATGGAGGAAAGACATTGGATGTACTTCACTGCACTAGAGAAGAATTTTGGAATTATTAAATGAGATTTCAGGTTTCTACGTTAATTATAATTAATTGTGATTATTAGTCTTTCACTGCCGACATATTCTGATTATTGCTCAAAAATGCTAATAAAGTGATGAATTTATTAAGTATTTTGTGGCTGAATGAGAATATGTAAAACTGTAAATAAACATTAAGTGGTATATGCTTCATTTATGTAATTTATGTTCGATTAATGTTGTTTGTCAGTCACCAAAGTGGCCAAATTTTATGGTATTGCGAACACTAAATTACATAATTTATTTGCCAAATACTTTTGATTTTTTATGCTTATAAATGAAGATGACATCAAAATTATTGTCAAGAGTTTATTGGCGCTCATATATTATAAAATTAGTAAGGATCTCCAAAAGCTGATCAAAATTTTATTAATGTTGAACGCAATCGTGGTTAATTGATATATTTTATTGGATGTATTTTGTATATCTAAAGATAATTATGGTATATTTAATTACCAATTAAGTGAAATCAACTAACATCATTATGGTAATTATGATGGTATAACGTAGTATCACCCAAATGAGAACTATGGTATACATTTAATGCTATCCGAATATGATTTTAAGTGTTCAAGTCAAAACTCAAAGCATTAATGTTATAGCATTTTATATTTTGCAATATATGTTCCCGTTTCTCTGCAATCGCATGCTTCATTTGTACAACTGTTCAATGAGCTCAATTTATCTGAATAGTGTAAACAAGTCTAATTCAACTTAGGTGTTTAGGACTTAGATTTGGCACTTCAAGATGAGAGACCTACTGATCTCACCAAGGAGAGCAGTGTTGATGAAAGATCTAGCCATAAGGCTTGGGAAAAATCAAACAGATTCAGCCTAATGTTTATGCGGATGACCTTAGCAAAGAATATCAAGTCCACTATCTCTAAAACTGAGATTGCTAAGGAATATACAAAGTTTGTGGAAGAACGTTCTCAAACAACTGATAACTCACTTGCTAGCACATTGTTGGGTACCCTAACAACCATGAAATTTGATGGTCACGTAGCATGCATGAGCATGTTATTGAAATAAGTAACATTGCAGCAAGATTTAAGACTTTTGGGATGACTGTGGATGAGAACTTTCTGGTACAGTTTATTATCAACTCATTGCCTATTGAGTATGGTCCATTCAATATGAACTACAATACTTTAAAGGACAAATGGAATGTGAATGACTTGCACAGTATGTTGATGTAAGAGGAGACAAGGCTTAAGAATCAACGAACTCATTCTGTTTATCTTGTAAGCCATCAAGGAGTTGGAAAGAAATATAAGAAAATGTCTGGAAATGACATTAAGCAAGGACCGCTAAAGATAAATGAGTCTTCTGCCTAAATCTACAATAAGGAACACATGAAAGATAAGTGTGATTTCTATCGTAAACATAGGCACCATAAAAAGGATTGCCTGAAAGGTAAGACATGGTTTGAAAGTAAATGTAAGATAATTTTTTATATGTTTCGAATCTAATTTAGCAAAAGTTCCTTAAAATACTTAGTGGATTGATTCCGGATGTACCACTCACGTTACCAATACGATACATGGATTCCTTTTAATCCGGACCATAATTCAGAATGAAAAGTTTGTTCTCATGGACAATCAAGTCAAAGCTCCTGTTAAAGCCATTGTAACCTACCATTTGATTTTAGATACATGACATCATTGAGATTTATTTCAAACTCTCTATGTACCTTCTATTTCCCGTAATTTAGTTTCCTTATTCTTCTGGATATTTCTTTAATGGTGGAAATACATGTTTGAGTTTGTTTAAAGAAAATCGTCTTATCGATTCTATTACTCTTTGTGATTGTTCATATAAATTAAAGTTTGATAACCTCTTTGCCGAAATACTTTTAACCTTGCATCATAATGTTGGTATTAAATGTGGTTTATTAAATGAACGATCTGCTAACTTGTAGCATAAACGTTTGGATCACATATCCAAAGAAAGGATAGAAAGATTATAAAGAATGAAATCCTTTCTAACTTAGATTTTAGTGATCTCGAAACCTGTATGAATTGTATTAAAGACAAACAAAACAAACACACAAAGAAAGGAACCACAAAAAGTACACAGCTTCTTGAAATAATACACACCGATATATGTGGGCCTTTTGATATTCTATCATTTGGTGAAGGAAAATATTTTATCACAGTTATTGATGACTTCTCACATTATGGTTAAGTTTATTTGCTGCTTGAAAATTTTCAAGCTGTAAATGTTTTAGAAATCTTTGTCAATGAAGTTGAACGATAATTAGACAGAAATGTGAAAATCATTAGATCTGATAGGGGTGGTGAATATTATGGAAGGTATGATGAAATTGGACAACACCTTGGTCCATTTGCTACATTTCTTGAAAGACGTGGTATATGTTCTCAATATACTATGTCTGACACACCACAACAAAATGGTGTAGCTGAAAGGCGTAATCGTACTCTAATAGAAATGATTTGATGTCTGTTAAGCACTTCTTCTTTACTCATTTCTTTGTGGATGTTTGCATTAAAAATTGCTATGTATTTGCAAAACAGGGTTTCTTGTAAGGCAGTTCCAAAGACTTCTTTTGAACTATGGATGGGAAGGAAACCTAGTTAAGGCACCTACATATTTGGGATTGTCCGACAGAAGCAAGAATTTATAATCCACATGAAAGAAACTAGACTCAAGAACAATTAGTGGATTTTTCATTGGTTATCCAGAAAATCAGAGGGGTATAGATTTTATTGTCCTAACCATAGTACTAGAATTGTCGAAACTGGAAATGCTAGGTTCATTGAGAATACTGAAGTTACTGAGAGTTTGGAACCACAAAATGTGAAAATACAAGAAGTTAGGGTTCAAATTTTTTCACCCTTCTAATGTTGTTGTGCCTCGAATTGTTGAACGTGCGATAATTGGCCAAAACAATAAATAAATGATCAAACATCTCACAATAAAGTTGCTGCTAATGAACTTACACTAAATGAACCACAAAAGATAGAATTAAGAAGGTTACAAAGACAATGTAGACCTACTATTACTGATGATTATGTGGTTTACCTACAATAGTCTAAATTTGACTTGAGAATTGTTGATGAAGATCCAGATTCATTTTCACATGCCATTGAGAGTGCTAATTCTGATAAGTGGTTGATGCTATGAAAAATGAGTTGAAATCTATGAAGTATAATGAAGTCTGGGATCTCGTTGAATTACCTTAATCATGTAAAAGAGTTGGGTGCAAATGGGTTTTTAAGACCAAACTTGACTCTAATTATAATATTGAATTATATAAAGCTACATTTGTTGCTAAAAGTTTTACTCAGAAAGACGATATTGATAATAAGGAGACATTTTTTCCAATCTCCAAGAAAGACTCACTCAAAATATAATGACTTTAGAAGCCCATTATGACTTAGAGCTACATCAAATGGATATGAAAATTGCATTTTTAAATGGAAATTTAGATGAAGAAGTTTATATGGATCAGTTTGAAGGTTTTTTAGTTGAAGGAAATGAACATTTGGTGTGTAAATTAAAAAAATCAATATACGGACATAAACAAGCTTCCCGTTAGTGGTATCTTAAGTTTAACGATATCATTGCTTCCTTTGGATTTAAAGAAAACATTGTTGATCGATGTATATATCTAAAGGTAAGTGGGCACAAGTTTATATTTTTGATTCCGTATGATGATTACATCTTTCTAGCTACTAATGATCTTAGTTTATTACACGAGACTAAGAAATTTTTCTCTGAAAATTTTGAAATGAAAGATATGAGAGAGACCTATGTGATTGGAGTTGAAATATTGCGAGATAGGTAACAAGGATCGTTAGGGTTGTCTAAAAAAACATACATCAATAAAGTTTTAGAGAGATTTAAGATGAAAAATTGTTTAGTGAGTGTCGTTTCAATTAAAAAAGGAGATAAATTTAGTCTCATGTAATGTCCTAAGAATGAATGGAACGTAAACAGATGACAACTATTCTTTATGCATCTCTTGTAGGGAGCTTAATGTATGGTCGAACTTGCACCAGGCCAGACATCAGTTTTGCAGTCGGAATGTTGGGCAGGTATCAAAGTAACCCAAGACTTGACCATTGGAAAATTGCGAAGAAAGTGTTGAGATACTTGCAAGGAACGAAAGACCACATACTCACTTTTAGGAGATCTGATAACTTGGAAGTC
>CAIGRP010044126.1:0-21649 GCA_903798385.1 Fraxinus cuspidata
TCAATTGAATGAAATCTTGTAGTTGCCTTGTAATTTGCCCAAAAAAAAAAAAAATAATAATTTGGCCTCTTTTTTATTTTAATGATGGATGAAAAATATGATATGAGAGGTCTTTTCAATGGCTGCTCATGTTCTTGATTTGTAAAAGATGAGATTAGGTCAAGAAACAGTCCAAATTGAATCAAATTAGGAAAATTGTCTTTTGCATTGCGCGTGGTTATATCTCTACGTATCAGTCAATACTTTGTCATAACATTCTCATTCAATATTTACTTGATGCGATTCAATGTGCATTGAAAAACTAACTCAAATGGTTACAATTCTTGAAGTAGCATTTTTTTTTTTCAATTCGAACGTTTACTCTGCTAAAATGGGTCTTAATCTCTAGTTGAGAATTTGTGTCGGTGAAGATACTTTGATTNTTTACTTGATGCGATTCAATGTGCATTGAAAAACTAACTCAAATGGTTACTTGTCTTGAAGTAGCGTTTTTTTTTTCAATTCGAACGTTTACTCTGCTAAAATGGGTCTTAATCTCTAGTTGAGAATTTGTGTCGGTGAAGATACTTTGATTATATTTCAATACTTCACTCCTTTGACTTCTAGTTACATTCAATTGATCCCCTATGATCTTCAATCAAAGTAACGTGGTCCGAATCAAATATTGAATATTTACACTTTCATTCTCGAACTTTGAATTCCTCTTTTTTTCCAGCTCATTTTTGCTCTTTTCTTACAAATGCACTTCCACTCATTGAGTTTCACCTAATAAACGAAATATATAAGAAATTTGGCCATAATTAATCATAAGACTCCTAAATGTCTATATCTATATTTAAAGGCCAAAAGTGTATAAAATATACTTATTAGTCATCGTAAGTTATTTATTTTTCTTGATTTGGTAGCAAGTTCTTAGTGGTTGTTTTACATTTGTAGTGTATTCTCCAAGTTTTTCATCTTTGAACTCTTCTTTTTTTCATTTTTCTTTTTGTAAATACTTTTGGGACATGCAATTCTTGTCCATAATCAGCATGTTTGTCTGAGTTAAACAAAAAGTTAAACAACTTTTTTTCTCCAGCCATTTTTAGTTTATATTCACCTCTTTTGTAGCCAATAAAAAAGTTTCTAGAACATTCTTTCATTTTGTCGAAAATAAAATTACATATTTCCAATATAGACCGACAAAAGAACAATTATGAAATTTACTTATTTGGTTATGAGTTAAACCTTTTAAGGTTGGCTAAACATCCATGAATCTAAAAAATTTAGCTGAACAACAAAGTAACAAAAGAAGTTTAAAATATTTGCAGTCACTTGGAACCAAGGAAAGCCTCTAGAAAACATTCTTCTGTTGGTGGCCCTTATGGGACAATATCAAGTCCCCTCGGAATGGTACTTCGACTGGCACCTGACATCAAACAAGAAAAACCCTGAAATTCAAGCAACACTTGCTTTCGACCTTAAATTCAAGCAACACTTTCATGTCCACGTGTTTTCAGGCAAACACATCCAGGTCTGCGGTTAGGAAGTTTTTTGGCGAGCCTTTCATTGGTTCACTTAATTCTTTGCCGATTTTTAGAGTTTTGCTTGAATCTTCTAAGACCGCTACCACTTTTGATGTGCACTCAGTTACATGGGAGTCAATCAATTTCTAGTTTATCCTTGGGTTTAGTTGTCTCGACTATGGCAACAATATTCCTAGGAGCTCTCAAGCGTCCTTTTTGTTGCTTTCATAATTCCTACTCAGGATTCCTTGATTATATGTTAAAGACATTTCGTCTTTATTTGTAGAATACCTCACATGTAAATGATGAAGGGAGACGACTATGTTTGTTTGGTTGAAGGCAGGTTTTTCAAGGACTCAGTTACAATCGAATTTATCATTGATGATGTCAAAATTCATATATCCTTGGTATGCTTGGGGCCCTTTAGGCCTTTACTATCTCCACTAACAAAGTAGCTTGTCCGTGGAGGACAGGGCCTCCTCAGGTGGAGCTGTGATAATTCAACTCAAGGATCCAAGGATTACTTTTTTGCATTCGGTTGAACGCTTCATCATATAGCATATTTTTGTGCTTTGATTGTCAAGGGATATGCGGCGAAAGCAAGATTCTCATTCTTCGGTGTTCTTGCTGATGCTCAGACTTTTCGTGAATATTTCATTTCTTAGGATCTTATGTATTTCTAAACTGAAACGTGGAATTCGCTATCTACTTTGTTCAAGTTTTCCACAGACGGCGCCAATTTATTGACAATACTAATGGCCAATAAATCCTACTCATCTAGTTATTATTTTTATTTTCTAAACTCACTAATTTTGATGCTCAAATTGGAACAAGAAGGAAAATAGTTATTTGAAAGGGAAATATTTTGAATTGCATGCGCTTCTTTTCAAATGAGTGGGTATTTATAAATTTCCCTCCAATCTTTGGGATAGTTTGGTTTTTTTTTTTTTTTTTTAGAGAGTAACAGATAGTGGCTCCGCGTTGGCTATCTTATAACATATTCGATTAAGAGTCACGTTATTCATTGGCCCACGTGCCTTTTATTGATAGTCTATAGCCCGTCTGAATTATAAAAAATGTTTCTCAAGATTTAAGCGAGCCTTCCGTATCTTTGTACTCCTCGCATGTCGCTTTACTCTTCGCCATAGCTAGTCAGGTTTGTAGACTTCATTTCAAGTTAACAATCTATAAGAACATCAATTTAACTAACAAAGTGTATTAAAATACCTTTCTCGGATAACTTTGTCATTGTTCTCAAAAATGACCATAACTAATTCTACAATTATTCGATCAATGTGATTCCAAGTCTCATGTATAGAAAACTCATCAAAATTTTAAATCCAATTTTTTTGAATTGGAAACTCAAAATAAACACTTTGGGGTGACCTCTCGAAGTCGTGTCTGTATGCTATAAATGCTAAACAACTTCCCTAGTACCACCAACCCACCCTTCATCCACAACCTGAACTTAACCTGTGGAGGAAAGGAAATTAAAGCGATGAATTTTGACAAACTTTATCGGAGTACGATTCTAGTTGTGCAATCCCAAATAAGTGGAATTAATTCACACGCAAGACATTCATAACGTTCTTTCTTAATTCCGGTGAGCTCAAGTTTTCAAAGAACCTCTTTTATGTCCTTGAATTTAACCACAACAATGATCAAGTGTTCTTTGTCGAATATAACCATTGACTATGGCTATACAAAATAAAATATATTCTCAACCGAATGACCGTAGATACTAAACTCGTGAAAAATTCTTAAATATGACATTGTTGATAGTGTAAATATAAGCAAACTGGAAAGAAATAGAGAAAGGGGCTAGGGTTTCATACAACCAAACAAACTTGTCATGCAAAAGTGAGAATGAAAAGATTTAAATAGTCTAGCAAGTAAAATGTCTAATCTATCCTAACCAAACTAGTAAAATGACAATTACACCCTTTTAGCAACATAAAATAACGTAAGTACAAACACTAATTATTTAACATGCCCCCAAACTCATGACATGACAACAAGACGCAGCGCGAATTTGTTAATATAACAATGAAAAACTAACGGGTGCGACTTCATAAAAAGGTCAACAAGTTGCATCGTAAAAAGGTAAAGTAATAGTGCCAGGCTAAAGGCAGTGACAAATGAGATGATAATCAATTTTAATGCTTCGTCTACTCATAGAACATAGAATTGTAATATATTTGAATAGTAACCTTATTATTGCAGTATATAGGAGTTGGAGTGGAAAGAGTAACATCTATAGCTGCATGTAACCAACATAACCAATAGCACGATTCTCAGTTTTTGTAGAAGTTGCAAAACGAAAGCTATGTTATTACTCTTCCAAGAGATACGAGCCCCCCCCAAAAAAAAAAAAAAACACACACACACACATACACAAGAACTAGTGGTGAATTTACATTAGTTTGATGACTAGCCTAATCACTATCAGAGAATGCATATAGCTCTAAAGATGAGGTCAACAAAAATAAAATACTTTGAAAGCAAGTTCCACAAAAATAGTGCAAAATATAAACAACAACATCCCAATGAATTGTATTAGGAGATGCAACAGACTCATAATATAAATAACATAGGCAATATCTGGACGCCCAAAAATTTCTAAAATAAAATTTTTAGTTTATTTGCTACATTTTTATTTTGACCAAATAATTAGATTTTGATATAGCAAGATTTAGTATATCATTATTAGACTTGTTGGATAGACCATATTAAATCATGTATTTTAGACTCAATGAAAGTTAAATTTGGATAAGTTTGAGATAAGTTAGAGCCAATAAAAAAAATATATATAAAAAAAGAGTTTGATTGGATAGAAAGCCACGTGTTGTAGTGGTAATCATTGACCAATGATTACATTTTGTTGTGATAGGTATTATATATATGTGTGTGTGTGTGTTCAAGTACACGTGTCATATTATGATTAATTTACTAAAAAATCAATTCTTAGCCAATTTAATAGATACAATTTTTCATCCCAATTTTACCGTGATTCAACCACTATTTTTTTGTACTATAAATCATGTGCAATTGTCCCACAATTCACCACCAAAGATTTTATGTCATCTTTTATATAAAGCAGCTGTAAATTGCAAATATATATATATATATATATATATATATATTATCTAAAGCTCGTTTGATCAATCAAGGTAAGATACTACTGTACAAGTGGTTTGTTTCCTTATGTTTTTATATTCAGTAGGCCATTGGTGGGAGTCAGTTTCACGCACTAGAACCGAAACGCAACAACATGCCTTGATTTAGACAAAATTCAAGGAAGAAGATGAGAAAATATATTTTACAAGCCCTGAGAGATTGAAAAGAGGCATAATTTCTTCAACTTAGACAAGGTAAGATGAAGCTTGGGAAATATGAGAGAAACTTTGAACAATTCTCTAGGTATGCACCACACCTAATAGACACGGAAGCAAAGAAAGCGAGGAGGTTTGAACTAAGATTACGTCTTAAGATTGGTGGAATAATGGCATCTCACCAATTCACCACCTATAGTTAGATATTGCAAACTGCCGAGGCAATCTCAAATAGGTTAGAAATTGACCAAACTTCTCAACAAGGGGCCGAGCCTTTAGGAAAGTGGAAATGGAATGGGTCCAACGAAGAAGAAAGAGAATGACAGAATAAGAAAGTTAGCATTGGATCAAGTTTTGGACAAGTCATTTCACCCTGGTCAAAGTGCAACAGGATGCATAGGGGTGAATGTCTCTTCAGAAGACATGTGTGCTATCGATGTGATAAAACAGGTCATATTTCCAAAAACTGCAAAGAAGACCCCTCGAAAAAGAACGATGAGCAAGAAAAGAAGGGAAATGTCCGAGTTTTTGCTTTAGCTCAGGAATAGGCAACAAAAGACCCGAATGCAGGAAATTTCGAGAATAGAATTCGTTTATGGAGGGAAAATTGAAACGCCCGAAATTTTCTAAAATAATTTTTTTTTTGTTTTCTTTGCTACATTTTTATTTTGGCCAAATAATTAGATTTTGATAGAACGAGATTTAGATATCAATATTAGACTTCTTGGATATATCATATTAAATCATATATTTTAGAATTGATGAAAGTTAAATTTGGATAAGTTTGAGATAAGTTAGAGCCAATAAAAGATGTTGACGTTGGAAATTGTTTAAACAAAATTCAAGCCAACTTGGGTTGTAAATGAGAATTCAATTGAGTGTTTATCAATAGAATATCAATATTAGTACCATTATATCTTCTTCCTTTGAAGGAGATATTTGAAATATGAATATGTAAGGATACTTTTGTAGTAGGGTTTTTTTTTCCATATATTCCTTGTTTCCTCTTCATCTCATTTATAGGGAGAAATCCTGCATGCATTCTTTATTTCCAGTCTTGTCAGCTACAGTACCGACTGAGAAAGTACATTTTTTGTCGCGTTTAGATTGGCTAAAGAGCTCGGCCTGTCAAGTCATTATGAGTTAATCCCATATGTGGTCCCTAACAATTAATGACTTACTTTGGGGAGGGGGGGAGGGGGGGGGGAAGCTAAAGCACCTCATTGGTATGAATAGTGGGCGATAATGCAAGATCTTCTACATGTCATTTGCTGATTGACCGTTAGTACAATGTGTAAGAAACCTTTAATCATTATGTTCCCTCCAGCCTTGATACACTACATAATCCGAGCTGACCTTATATACCGAACTCATATTAATAGGGACTCATCACATACACCAAACTGTACTCATCGACCTCGGAGGTCGGATGCCAACAAAAGAAAATATATATGAAGAAATAGTTTAATTGGGTAGATAGCCACGTATTGTAGTAGTAGTTATTGGCTAAGAATCACTTTTTGTTGTCGCCTACGTTGTAGCCTTGGGCAAGATTATAAAGCATATTAACAAGGAAATACCACAGTTTGACACTTCCTTTTTGGTTGAGGCGTACAAAGAATAGCAGAAAGAGCTGGAGCAATTGTCGAAGGTAGCAGGAGTCCGGATCTCCCCTACTGATGAAGATGTAGAGATGAGTTCATACCTCCGGGAGATCCACCAGCCTCATGATTCCTTTGTAATTTTGGCTTTTGTTGAACTTTTAAGACTTCTTTAGGAACTTATTTTTGTAATCTTTCCATTAATAAATAACTATCTCCTTTGTTTGTTTGTTATTATTATATCTTTTTATATTTTACGTAAAATACTATTATTTATACAATTCTCATTATAAGAAATAGAACTTGCTATGTCTGTTTGGACTAAATATTGCAGCACATGCAATCTTAGTTTGGTCTGCTCACGTGCATGGCTTAAATAATTTCTTTGTAGGAAATTCCACTAAGTATTGCAGGACATGCAACTTTAGTTCGGCATGTTCATGCGCAAGGCTTAAATGATTTTCTTGTAGGATATTACACTAAGTGTTGTAGTACTTGCAACCTTATTTGGGCCTGTTCATGCACATTTCCCTGTAGGAAATTTCGCTAAGTGTAGCAACACATGCAACCTTAGTTCGGCATGTTTATGCGCAGGGCTTAAATGATTTCCTTGTAGAAAATTCCACTAAGTGTTGCAGTATATGCAACCTTAGTTCGGCCTGTTCACACATAGGGCTTAAACGATTTCCTTGTAGGAAATTTCACTAAGTGTGCAGTACATGCAACCTTAGTTCGGCATGTTCATGCGCAGGGCTTAAATGATTTCCTTGTAGGAAATTTCACTAAGTGTTGCATCACATGCAACCTTAGTTTGGTCTGTTCATGCACAGGGCTTAAATGATTTCCTTGTAGGAAATTTCACTAAATGTTGTAGCACATGCAACCTTAGTTTGGTAAATCAGTGGTTCTGGACGTTTTCCCTTTTTCCAAAGCATGCGTTTAATTGTAGTTAACATATGCGTGATACAAGATACATTCGCTTTTCTACTGGTAATACTTCTTAAGATGTTCTACATTCCAATGGTACAACAGAGGTCTGCCCTCCATAACTTCTAGCTTGTAAGCCCCCTTAAGTAGTACTTTTATAACTTTGTAAGGGCCTTCCCAGTTAGTTCCTAGAGATATAGAACCAGGTTCCCTTATAGCCAGAAAGCTTTTTCATAACACTAGGTTACTGACGTCAGACTCTTTTTTCTTAACCTTCTGATTATAGTACCTCGCATTGCGTTGTATATTCGGCATTCCTGATTTCAGACTCATTCATTTTCTCTTCTACCAAATCCAATTCTCAACTTAACAACTTCTCATTTCCTTCCTCATGATACATCGTTGTCCTGATTTCGTCCATCCATGTTGATTTTGGGTCAGTCGCCATGGATACAACTTCCAATCCCTCAATAGCTGGATGACAAATTCTTCCTACCAGAATGCTATCAAAATCCTCTATCCCCTCACTCATCGCTAACCGAGCTAAGGCATCGGCATGACCATTTTGAGTTCAGCGAATTCATTCGATCAGCACAGTTTCGAAATTTTTGAACTCCATTGAAAGTACCTGCTCATTCTTTCTTCTTTAGCTTGGTAAGCTTCATTGACCTGATTAACTACTAATTGTGAGTCACTGTAGACTATCAAATGCGTAACCTTCATGTCTTTCGCCATTCTCATCCCCTCTATGAGTGCTTCGTATTCAGCCTCGTTATTCGAAGCTTTGAAATCAAATGATAATACTTCACGAAAGAGCTAGTGGTATGGGCTGATCAAGGTAACCTTAGCTCTCGACCAAGCTTCAGTAGAGGATCCGTCTACAAAGAGTTCTCAAGGAGTATCTTGAGAGAGTTCTTCTACTGGGTTTGAACTGAACTCCGCCACGAAATCAACGAGAGCTTAACCTTTTATGGAGGTATAGTGCTTATATCTTATGTCAAATGATCGAGCGCTTCCATCCATTTAACAATCCTACCTAAAGTATCAGGCTTTTGTAAAACTTGTCTTGACGAATAATTGGTTAAGATCTTGATTGGGTGTTCCCAAAAATAGGGTCTCAACTTCCTAGCTACTATAACCACAGTATAAGCCAACTTCTCCAAGGGAGAATAACGGAGCTCGGCTTCTTGTAAGGCTTAGCTTACATAGTAGACATGATGTTGTATTCCTTCTTCATCCCTAGCCAAGATAGCACTAGCAGCATAATATGATATTACTAGGTATAACATTAGTACCTCTCCCACCTTTAGTTTTGATAGCACCGACGGCTACGCCAGTTGTCGCTTTAACCCATCAAAAGAAAGTTGGCATTTGGAAGTCCATTCAAACTTCTTTTCCCTTCAAAAGAAACAACTTCCCAAAAATAGGGTCTCAACATCCTAGTTTTGCACCTGTCAGTTGATTTTGACATAAAACGACTAAGGGCGGCTACTTGCCTAGTCAGGCTCTAAACCTCTTTAGGATTTGTCGGGGGTGCATCTCAATAATTGCCCTTATCTTTTCTGGATTTGCTTCGATTCCCTTGCGATTCACTAAATAACCCAAGAACTTCCTGAGCTTACGCCAAAAGCACATTTATATCCTATACTTCCTCAGGATCTCAAACATTTCAGTAAAATGTTATCGATGGTTACTGGGGTCTCTAGTTTTTACTAGCATATCATCAACATATACCTCCATAGTTTTACCAATATGCTTGGCAAACATAGCATTGACTAGACGTTGGTAGGTGGTATAAAGAAAATACATATAAAGAAAGAGTTTAATTGGGTAGATAGCCACGTGTTGTAGTGGTAGTTATTGGCTAAGAACCTGCGGTCAAAGAAGCCATCGAAAAACTGACTAACGCTTTCAACAGACTAGAACAAAACCAAGTCCATACTCTACCAAAAGACATCGAATTCGAATCCCTTCACATGGAAAAAATCAGACGACCTCCCATTTGAGGGTTGATAGTTTCATCTTGACTTCGTCTTCTTCCAACATTTTGTGGATTGCTGGTTTATTTAGGATGAGTATGAGAATGATTTTCAAATGTTGAAGAGCCATCCGTGGTGATATTTTTTCGTGGATTCGGTTGGAGAGAGATAACTTCTTTTACAAGCTAGGGGGGCCTTTCTTCTAGTGCCAAACTGTTGACTTTGAAAATTGTTTAAATAAAATTCAAGCCAACTTAGGTTGTAAATGAGAATTCAATTGAGTGTTTATCAATAGAATATCAATATTAGTACCATTATCTCTTCTTCTTTTGAAGGAGATATTTGAAATATGAATATGTAAGGATACTTTTGTAGTAAGGTTTTTTTTTTTTCATATATTCCTTGTTTCCTCTTCATCCCTTTTATTGGGAGAAATCCTGCATGCATTCTTTATTTCCAGTCTTGTCAGCTACAGTGCCGAGCTGAGAAAGTACTTTTTTTGTCATGTTTAGAATGGTTAAAGAGCTCGGCCTGTCAAGTCATTATGAGTTAATCCCATATGTGGTCCTCAACAATTAATGACTTACTTAGGGCGGGGGGGAACCTAAAGCACCTCATTGGTGTGAATAGTGGGCACTGATGCAAGATCTTCTACATGTCATTTGCTGATTGACCGTTACTATAATGTGTAAGAAACTTTTAATCATTATGTTCCATCCAGCCTTGATAAACTACATAATCTGAGCTGACCTTATATACCAAACTCATATTAATATTAATATGGACTCATCACATACACCAAAATGTACTTATCGATCTCGGAGGTCCGATACTAACAAAAGAAAATACATATAAAGAAAGAGTTTAATTGGGTAGATAGCCACATGTTGTAGTGGTAGTTATTGACCAAGAATCATCTTTTGTTGTGATATGTATTACACACACACACACACACATATATATACACACACTCAAGTACACGTATCATATTATGATTGGTTTACTAAAATATAATTCTTATCCAATTTGATTGACACGATTTTCCATTTCAATTGTACCATGACTCAACCACTACTTCTTTTACTATAAATAGTGTGCAATTGCCCCACAATTCACCACTAAAGAATTTTACAAGACATCTTTCATATAAAGTAGCTATAAATTGCGAGTATATTTTTTTAATCAAAAGCTCGTTTGATCAATAAAGGTAAGATACTTCTATGCAAGTGATTTGTTTTCTTATATTTTTATATTTAGTAATTTATGCATGAATTGCCAATGGACATTCGAGTTCTTTATTAAGAGATATGAGATCCTATGGGAATTTTAGATGACATAAGATGGGTGTGTCATTTGATCACTGATATACTATATAAGAGAAGAGTGATATGAAGTATTTATTTATTTTTATATAATTGTGCATGGAAACTTCAGTATATTACTGAATATTTTTAAATGCTCACTCTTACTAAATTTTACAGATTAGTTCGGGTCGATTGGAACAATGGCGGGATGGTGATGCGTGTTAAGAGGAATCGAGAAATAAAATATTAAGTTTATTTTTTTCCTTTAAATTATTAGTTAGTTTAATTTATTCAAATATAGTTATTTATATCGTGATTATGTTTTCATTATAGATATTCCAGTTATTTTTATATAAGGAATATTATTTTATCGTTCAGCCTTTGATGCAAAGAAAATTGAATTTTTGGTAACATTTCAAGGTTTCTGAAATTTTGGGGTGTTACAAGAATAAAGAGACCTATACCAAATAACCAACAATAGTTCCATATAAATGTCACGAGAGACGTATTTTTGTCTGTAAAGATCAAAATGAGGGTAACCTTGTGTCCCTAACTATATCCTAAAAATAAACAAATGAAGTGTAAAGCCAACTTGATATGTTCTACCTTAGAATTAAGAACAAAACAAGTGCAATTAAAAACTCTCAAGTCACAATAAATAGAAGGATGCCTGTACAATGTTTCAAAAATATGACAAATTGAAAGTGTGAGACGATGGAATTTTAATGATTAAATGAACAATAGCAAGGATGTGTTTATCCTGAATTCACTAGGAACTTTGGTAGACAAAATGAGAGAACGAGCAATTTCAAGTATATACCTACGTTTTCTTCAGAAACACCAATATTCTAAATTCTAAAACCTAGGATATTTAAAATACATTTTAATTATTCAATTTAGACAGTGGACAACAGGCAGTCGGAATATCCTATGATCAGTTTTTCAACATTTCTGACTGCACCGTACAAATTGTATTTGTGTTCTAAGGTCTTAATCAATTACAAAAAATTAAATAAGATATTTAAACATGAACACAAGATGTAATGTAGTAAACCCCAAACTGAAACATCAACAGACCCCCATGCCATGAGTCAAACAATCCACTAAATTAAATGATAAAAAAGACAATAGTTTCAGTTTTATAATTTCGCAAAATTAACAAATAACAATAAAAAATAATCTAAGAACAACTCTCTCGTTTTCTTTCGATTTATTTTAGAAGTAGAATCAAACCCTGTATCTTTACTTTCTCGCTACTTCACTATTGTACTCAGTCATAACCACCACTTGATTAAGGATCACTATTCTTAACTGACACCAAGCAGCTTGATCTTTGAATATGATTGAACATTCATGCTTTCGTTTGTTTATCTACAAATACTGTGCTTTGAATATAATCAGTGAAGCGTAGTCTGTTTGGTGTTGCATGAATCCGAGTCCTTTGCACAAAAGGTCGCGAACAGGCGTAAGAATTTTCCAAAGTAGGTAATTAACTTCTTGATTTCTTCTTTTACTTATGTAAAGAAATGCATGAGATTCGAATTAAGATTTACCTAAAAGTTAACAAATAAACGCGGTAAGTATATAATCATATCATACGAGATTTATTTGACATGGTAATAAATAAATTCAAGGAAAGTTTAATATTAAACCAATATTTTGTTAAATTTAATTAATTAACCTATCAAATAATATATGTGATGGTAAACGAATAATTTTGTATTAGGTACAATATTGTAACAGAAAATTGTGTCATGTTTCGAGTGTTAAAACCCTAAAATTCGCAACCATATTATTCTGTTGAAATACCTTACCATCTAGTCATTTATTTGGACCTATATCCTATTATCACATTTCTTGCAATCTTTCTTAAAATTTAAAATCAATCTATATTAAGCATGTGTTTGGCACCCATTTTTGAGAAATTATAAATTTGAAATAGTGATTGATGGAAGAATGTGTGGTTGAAAAGTAATGAAAAATTTTAGATTTGTGTGTAATATTATTTTGTTTGGAAAATGTGTGGTTATAATTAAGAAAGAGAAAAAATAAAAAAAAAATTAATAAGGGTCGAACATCCACTAAGTAAGCCAATAAAAATAATATGTAAAAATATATAAAATATTTTCCCAACAATTTCCTCCTTTAGCATAGCTTAATTTCAAAAACCAATTTTGGATTTTAATGTCACATTTGTGAGTGTGTGTTGAGTGTTGATCAATCGTGTACATGAACTATAAAATACTCTCCCTTAGTGAGTTCATTCATAGAACACACAACTCCCCCTAGCTCACACAACTTATGAACTGTAAATTATGAATCAACCAATGTTGCACATAGTATGTAGGGAATGTAAAACAAGCAGTTACGCAGTAAAACAACAATGGCATATCAACACTATAGTTTTGGAAGTTCATCAAATTTATTTAAACCAATTCAAATTGCCACTAGGCATACAGATTTCATGTTTTTCATCCATTGACCATCAAAACCACTCCACTTTTTCGACATTAAAAGTGCACTATCAAGATGGGAGAGGGAACACACCAACCAAACCCAAGTATGTCAAGTTATACAGTCATTCAAGTGAATGAATCAAACAGTTAGAAGATATTATACAGGACCAACAAATAGTTAGATTAGAAAGTTAGAGGTCATGAGGATAAAACCAGAGATCATCACTGCTTCTTGGATTTCTATTTACTGGTCTTTTGGAATCACCACCACGTTTGTGTCTCAACAACTTCAGTCTCGTCTAGAAGGAGATCAGAACCATGTGCCTCAAGTGCAGCATGATTAGGACTGAAGTGTCAAGTGATTCGTGAGCTGCCCCTCAAGGATATCGAGCCTCTCTTGTAATGATCCAAATTTTTACCTTCAGAAAAAACATAATATTTTTTTTTATCTTACGAGGATTAAAAATTAGTTTTAAGAAAAACAAAATTAACATTATTAAAATCATTAACTACATAATTTATTCTTCCTTTTAACCCAAGCAAGCACAATCCACCTCCGATCGCCCCGAACTCCCTTTTTAGTTACCTATAAAAATTTTAACATATACATATGAGAGATAAATCTCAATAAATAGCAATAACGAATTGCATCTCATATTTAAATATGGAAAGTCATAATATACATATGGAGATACAAGAATTTAAAATCGAACTTCATGGCTATAATCCCTGTGTGTAGCGCTACTAAACTTCTATCATTTGAACTTACACATATAGGATTCATATAATAATCATAACTTGGATTTCCGTATCATCATATT
Source organism: Fraxinus cuspidata (assembly GCA_903798385.1). Classification (NCBI taxonomy): domain Eukaryota; kingdom Viridiplantae; phylum Streptophyta; class Magnoliopsida; order Lamiales; family Oleaceae; genus Fraxinus; species Fraxinus cuspidata. The sequence continues at coordinate 13,926 of CAIGRP010044126.1, forward strand.
TATAACATAAATTTTCGTAATTCAAATATTAAAATAACAATTTGTACTACTATGCTTACAGTTTGTATGGAAGAAGATCAATGTAAATCGAAAAGAATTATCTTGTTAGACTTTTACTCCAAAATTCTTGAACACCGTACGTGCTAAACCTTGTAATGTGAAAGTATATATGGAAGATGAGTTAGAAGAAAGAAAAATGTAAAGTACAAGATAAGTTGTGTGTGATGTAAGTTAAATGAGGGGGTATAAATAGGAGTCTCTATGGTTTGGGCCTATTACCTATTTTTGGTACCAACATTCATTCCTTATCAATGAAATACGTTTTTCCATATAGATGTGTAATCAATCACTCAACTAATTACCCAATTACTATATTAATAAATATATAATTACTACTAATAAACTATTGTCATATAATTAAATATTTCATTTAAATTATGTCCGAATAAATATTCTAACATACCGCATAAAAATATGAGATTGCTAATTACACATGCATATATAATGTTTCTAATTGAAATAAATGAAAGTTTATATAATTATAACAATTAACCAATTAATTAGGTTAATTGACTCACGTTCCCAAGTGGCCTCCTTTACTAAATGATGTTGCCAAAATACTTTAACTAGCGGTATCTCTTTGTTGTGAAAATTCTGTACTTTCTGAGCTATGATGTATATTGGTACTTCTTTGTAACTCAGGTTCAATTGAGTATTTAACAGTTAATGTCTTACCACATGAGTTGGGCCAGGGACATAGTTTCTAAGTATTGATACATGAAAGACATCATGTACTACTGAAAGTTCTGGTTGCAAAGCTAACTAGTATGCAATATTTCCAATCCTCTTTAAAATTTCGAAAAGACTTATGCATCTTGATCTACGCTTACCCCTTTACCAAATTATAGTACTCCCTTCATGTGTGTAACCATTAAGAGTACCTTATCTTTTATCACAAATTCCAAGTTCTTTCTCATTTTATCTGCATAATTTTTCTGTCTTTCTTGGGCATTTTTCATGCTAACTTTGATCTTGTCAATTGCTTGTACTGTTTGCTCCATAATTTCTAAGCCAAGATCTTACGTTCGTTAATCTCATCAAAATGAATAGGCAATCTACATTTCCTCCCACACAAAGCCTCATAGGGTGCCATGCCAATGGAGGCATGGCATCTATTATTGTATGCAAATTCAATTAAAGGTAGATACTTTTCCCAATGTCCACCAAACTCTAGGACACACAATCGCAGCATATCCTCTAATGTTTGAATTGTTCTTTTAGACTGTCCGTCTGTCTAAGGATGAAAATTTCTACAAAAATTCAATTTAGTTCCCATAACCAATGTAAACTCTTCCAAAAGTTCGATGTGAACCTTAGGTTCATAATGGATACAATTAAAACTGGGACACCATACAGTCTCACTACTTATTTAACATATAATTGTGCAAATTGGTTTATATAAAATGTTATGCGAACAGGTAAATAATGGACAAACTTGGTTAATCGATCGAAAATCACCCGAATAGCCTCGTGTCCTTTTACTAGCTTTGAAAAACCTACCTGCTGACACATCAGGCATTTCTCCACATATTTAGCTACATCTTCTTTCATATTTTTCCACCAAAACACCGCTACTAGGTCATAATACATATTTGTACTCTTTGGATGTACATAATATGGACTAGAGTGGATTTCTTCCAAGATTTCAATTTTCAATTCCTCGAAATTTGGTACACACGGGCGTCCCTGATAATAAAGCTCCTTATCTTCGGCTATGGTGAAATCTTTCCCCTTTTCTGTGTTAATCTCAGCTTTGATAAACTTAAATGATTGATCACCTTTTTATGACTCTTAATCTGATCATGGAGAGTTGGTCAAACCGAAATTGCTACTATTCAAGGCACAAAATTAGAGAGAGTAATGACCACTTCGAGACTTAATCTCTCAAATTCTCTCCATAAAGGCCTTTGTGCTGTTAACATCGCCACTTGTCCCGTTGTCTTGCTACTAAAGGTGTAAACCACCACGTTTGCCTTTCCTGGGTGGTAATGAATTACAATCATAATCTTTTACTAGTTCAAGTCATCTCCTCTATATCATATTCAACTCCTTTTGAGTAAAGATGTATTTGAGGCTCTTATGATCTGTATAGATGTCACACTTCCCTCCATACAAATAGTACCTCCAAATCTTGAGAGTATGAACTATCACAGCCAGTTCTTAGTTATATGTGGGATAGTTTTGCTCATAAGGCTTCAACTATCTCATTGCATAAGCAACTACCTTGCGTGTTACATCAAAACACATCCAATACCCAGCTTGGATACATCAATGTAAATTACAAAACCTTCCGATTCTCCAACTATGGTTAAAAACTATCGCATGATTAACCTATTCTTTAATTCCTAAAAACAGGGTTCGCATTTCTCTGTCCATTCAAACTATACACTTTTGCTAGTTAGTTGTGTTAGTGGTCTTGATAATTTAAAGAACCCCTCAATAAATCTCATGTAGTACCCTGCTTAACCCAGAATGCTGCGAATATCTCCTATATTGGTTAGCTTTGAACAGTTCAATATTGCCTCTACTTTACTGGGATCCACTTCTATTCTTTTTGTTGTGACCACATGTCTAAGAAATACCTCATGTTCCAACCAAAATTCACATTTTTTGAATTTTGCAAAAAGTTTTTTCTTTCTCAGGATTCCTAACACAATTCTAAAAGCTCTTCTTCACTCTAAGAGTAGATCAAGATGTCATCAATGAATACAATGATAAATTGGTACAAGCATTCATAGAAGATGCATTTCATCAAGTCCATGAAAACTCCAGGAGCATTTGTTAAGCAAAACTACATAACTAAAAACTTGTAGTGACCATACTAATTCTAAAGGCCGTCTTTAAAACATCACTAGATTTGATCCTCAACTGGTGATATTTCGACCTTAAGTTGATCTTTGAGAATATTCGGCCCCTCGTAGTTGATCAAACAAGTCTTCAATTCTGGGTAGGGGATAAGTATTTTTAATGGTGATTCTATTCAATTCTCGATAGTCGATACATATCCTCTTTGTCTCGTCCATCTTTATGACAAACAACACTGATACTTCTCATGATGAAAAGATGGGTCGAATGAATCTCTTTCCCAACAATTCCTCTATTTAGGCTTTTAGTTCATGTAACTCCTTTGACACCATCCTGTAAAGAGCTTTAGAAATTGGTGCAAAGTTGGGAATCAGATCAATCGTGAACTCCACTTCTTATTCCGACGGCATTTCATCCAAATCATTGAGAAATACTTTTGGAAACTCCTGTACCACCTTAACATCACACACTCTTAGTTTTTCATCTATTTTAGCTACTATTGACATCAAGAATCCACTACATCCTTCTGGCTTTTAAAATTCTTAGCCTTTAATGTCGAAATGATACGGGGTAGGGTTTTTATCCTAGTTACTGAAAGAAGGCATTCTATCTATCTAGGATACTCAAAAATCACTTCTCGTTTGAAACATAGAATAGTTGCATTATTTTTAGAAAACCAATCCATTCCTAAAATCACGTCGAACTCTTGCATGTTCAAGACATATAAGTTCGTTTCTAAGGATATATCATCAATATCTATCTTAGTTGTTCTATCTATATGGTCTATATGGTCTGCACTTAACACTTCTCTTGAGGGCATAGCAACTTCTAAAGGAGTACTCGTATGTTCACGGGGTATATTGAGTTTGCTCACAAACTTAAGATATATAAAAGAATGCGTGGAATCAGAGTCAATCAAAACATAAGCAAAAGTGCAAGATATAATGATGTTACCCACTAAGACGTTGCGATCCTGGTCCTCTTCTTACTCTGTGAGTGCATACACCCTAACTTGGCCTCTAAGGGAATTCTCAGGCTTTTGTTGCTTCTGTCTCTTAGGGCATGTCTTTGCTATGTGGTCAGTTTCACCACAATTGAAGTAAACACCGATCCCCATGAGGCACACTCCAACACGATGCTTTTTGCACTAACCGCAAGTTGGATACTATAGATAATTGTTCACATTTCGGTCTCATTTATACTTCTTTACGAAATTCTGCTTCCATTTTCCTTTATAATCCTACCACATGCGCTTTTATGGCTGTACATACTACTTGTTCTTCCCACCTGTGTGAAGCTTGAAATCTGCTAACTGCACTTCGTTAACACTTCATGGTAGGTTTCCAGTTGAAATACTACCACAACCTACCTTAGGTTATCTTTCAGCCCCTCTTCAAAACGTCCCACCTTCTTCTCTTTCGTGTCTACAAGGTTAGGGGTATAATGCGATAATTCCTTAAATTTCTTCTTATACTCAGTTAAGGACATCAAGCCCTAAACTAAATTGATGAACTCTCTCTCCTTCTGATCGCAGATACTTGTGGGGTAGTATTTCTTTAGGAAAAGTTCCTTGAATTCGTTTCATGTCCAAATCGGTCCACTAGCCCTTGATCTTGAGGTTGAGTCCCACTAGTGCATGCCACATTTCTTAAGCATGAATGTCATACAAGTAACTTTTCTACTATATGGACAGTCAATGTGGTCAAAAATCAATCTTCTGCTTACAATGGGTCGATACCACCTTCAAAGGTTGGAGGTTTTGTTTCCTATAAAGTTTCATAAAAATAGCAGCAGTATTCCTGTTGTCCTCTCTCACCATTGGTGCTTGTGGCTGAGGTGGTGACAATCTCTTTGTTGTGGTGGTGTTTGCTGCGGAAATGTTGTTGGGATGAACGTGCTAATCATAGCTAGAAATTGTTGAGCAGACTGTGGGTCAATGCCACTAGTTTGGAGTTGCTGGGGCTATTAACCATTGTTGTTTGTTCTCCTACCTCAGGGTGTCATAACCTTAATAAACAATATTACAATAAATAAAGATTGAATGGGAAAACAATTGCATATTTTATTTATAGGATCTTAACGATTTCATAAAGGTATGGATGACATTCCCTTCGTCCAAGTAAAAGGGAAAATCTACTGAATAAAAGTATCGCAAAGTATAACAAGTGTCAAAACAAACATGGGAAATCATATAGTAAAGCAAGAACCTAAACATAAAACTATAGTCTAGTAGTTTCTCCCACAGCTCTTATCCTGGTTTGGTTCTAAAGGGTCTTCTTCCTCGTTCGGGTTTCCAGGCACATATTCTATTATGTTACCCTCATTGTCCACCTCTAATATTTTCTCATGATCGCTCCCACCAGGCACAATACAAGACTGGTGTTGGTGGTAGTATGGTTCGTACCACTCGGACCTTTCAATGACTCTGTAGTCCATGTAATAGATCATCTACCTTTCTCTAAGGCTGCTAATAAGGAGTTCATCAGATATCTACCGGTCATACATAAAATCCATTTGTTCAACAAAATCTTTCCAATATCTAGTAAAGGGTTCTGCCTCATCCTTGTTAAACTCGTGTCCATTTAATAGAGGCCCCGATAAATGGATTCAATAACATCCAAATGTTCCGTGTCTTGTATAAAATCTAAAGAGGTGCAAGACTCTTGACCGATTTTGTGTCCTAATCATTTCTCTTCTTATCTGGGCTAAACCTCTAGCCATGTACGAAAGCCATAAAAGGCTTTAATCAATATCACTATTCATACTTAGGATTTAAAATGATGGAAGTCTCTCAATTTAAAAGTTTCCTGAAGTGATAGTTTCTTAAAATGAAAAAAATGTCTGAAAAGTATCTTTTCTTTTATGAAATAGGAACATTATTGTTTTTGAAATATAAATAGATGTTTCGTAACTTAGGGATTCTTAAAATAAAGGTTTTTAAAATCAAATATTCTTAAAAGTTTATGATAATGAATTGGAAATCTTATTAAATTTGGAGTAGGTTTTGAACTATTGTTTTTTTGTCTTATTGGCCACAATCCTGAATAAAACTTGACTGAGTGGCTCCCAGGTGTGGGGGGGGGGGGGGGNAGGGAAATAGAAATATTTAGAGGCATATTTTTTTTCCTAATTATACTATTATTTGATCGAGAAATTTTCCAAGGTTGACTTTTCTCATAGCCTAAACTCAAACAATATGTTGCATAACGTACTCAATAGCCTAAAGTCACATCATCATAAAATTGTCATTTTCATAACTGAATTTTTTTCAAAATTTAAACTTTTATAAATATATACTTTCAAAAATTTGTAAGTTTCTATAATTAGGCACACATAAACAGGAACTTGTACATTAATAAACACGTTTTCATAATTTAAAAAAAATTCTAATTTCTTTGAACATAATTTTGTACATATGCATTCACATAATCGCGCATGAACACGATTAAATATAATCGTCATCATATAATAATATTATTAAATAATGTAATTACATGTCTTTCTACCTGATTCAAGGGCGTCGGAGCTTGGAAATTGGACAAGTTGTCAAATTGGTACCAGAATCCAACTTATATCTCTCATTAGGCAGATGTCTTGGGTTTGAATCCTAAAGAACGCGATAGGAAACAATGAGGGGTAATCGGGCATAGGTCCACCCAAAGCGGACTTGGTTATAGAGACCCGGGTCGTTACATCTCTGAATTTTTATTGGGTAGCATATGTCTCGGATCCTTGGAGACTAGAGTTGATATGCCATCCACATTTACAAATTCAGACATCTCCACAATACGTATAGCTGTGGAAAATCTGTCTGTATGCAGTACAGGTATGCGGCGTATGCCCAAATCAGCTACGTAGTGGTGGATCAAACTGGGGTATGGCAGCTTGTATTGCTTTGCTTTTCTTAGTCCCTCGTACACAGTTCTTTCAAATATCAACCTTATCAAGTCTAGACCAACCTTTGTCTCCAATTTAAACAACAACATGGTCCTTTCATCAGAAAAGTCAGAGCGGTGGGTAAGTAGATCAAGTTTATAGATCAGAATTTTGAAATGAATTTTGTATTTTGACAATAGTCTGGAGGCTGGTAGATTTTCAAATTTGTCTGGCCAGTTGATCCCAATTAACTCCAAGGCCACATCATCATTTTTAAGTTCCTCATCGTCGCCCTCAACAACTTCATCAATCCCCAACCAGTCCCTAAGTACTAATGGGCTAAAAGTGATCAATCTCCCCCTCACATAGGTCCTCCACCTATAGGGGTTTCCAGTCTTGCCAATAATTTTGGGGATGCTGGAGTAAAACTCCTTTACAATGGTCTCATTGAATTTTCCGTCGAAGGTTAAATACTTTTCCAACCTGTGAAAACCAACCAATTCATCTAACCATACTCTCTCAAATTCTTCCAGAACTGCTGTAAACTCCTTTAGAAATTTTTTATATGCAGTGAAAGACACAAATAGAGTCTCATTGGATAAGGAAGCAATAGTTAAATGGGGTCACAGTGTCTACCTCTCGTAAATGTATCAAACCTGAAAAAGTCTGGATCAAAAGTAGGAGTACCAAGCACTCTGTAAGCTCCACCTCTTGGACTTGAAGGTGCTGAAGTTGAAATAAGGATTTCAGTATTCTTTCTAACCTTTCGTTTGCCTTTCCTCTGTAGCTATCCTTTTTGGCGGTGGAGTGGAGTTAGTAGAATCTTTACCAGAAGACTCAAATTTGGAGCTTGATTTTTGAGACTCGTTAGAAACTAGTGCATGAGTTTTAGTGGTCTGATTTTCCTCAACGGTGGGTTCTGTGGGTATTGAAACCTTCTCAATAGAGTCAGGACCGATCTTTTTTGCAGCATGTTCTGATTC
>CAIGRP010044139.1:0-31711 GCA_903798385.1 Fraxinus cuspidata
ACTTGGGAAACCCAAGCTTGATCCATGCCCAAAGCATTTTGGCCATCTGGGCTTGCCAAGTCATCTTGATGGGAGCTGTTGAGGGCTACCGTGTTGCCGGTGGACCACTAGGTGAGGTTGTCGACCCACTTTACCCTGGTGGAAGCTTCGACCCCTTGGGTCTTGCCGATGATCCTGAGGGTTTTGCAGAGCTGAAGGTGAAGGAGATCAAGAATGGTAGACTTGCCATGTTCTCCATGTTCGGATTCTTCGTCCAGGCAATTGTAACCGGAAAGGGTCCATTGGAAAACCTTGCTGACCACCTTGTAGACCCTGTTAACAACAATGCTTGGTCCTATGCCACAAACTTTGTCCCTGGAAAGTGAATTTGGTGAACAAAGTGTAACATACTCGGATTATTTTAAGATGATGTAAAATTACCGCAAATTAATGGAACATCCTGTGAATTTTGTGTTCCTGTAGTCCTTCCAAATGTGTTTCTATACGTTAGTTTTATGCTGGAAAGCTTCTTCATTTATATTTTATCATAACATTAGAACAAATTACCTATATCCAGCAATAGCCACGAGGGCCAAGAACTATTCATCAGAGTTTTCAACAAGCAATGCACGAACATATATATTTTCAGTGGACATGATAATGAGTAACTGTTGAAATAGAGAGAGGAGTATTGAGAAATAATGGCTTAACTTTTCCATTGATTAAGAATGAATATATATACACAAAGTTGGGCATTGTCATCAGTTACCCAAAACACAGAAATAGAAAACTATCTTAGAATCAGGGGATTAACTATCCTAGAATTAGGAGATTACAAAAATTAGGGGATTACAACTAATTACAAGGATATTACAACTAATTACAAGAATATAAAGAAACTATGTAATTAATTCTCTAATATGTCCTCCTCAAGTTGGAGCTCCTGAGGAGACGCCAATCTTAACCCTTAATTCTTGGAAGCGGTTTGGTAAGCACGTCGGCAAGTTGATCTACCGAGGAAACATGAGTAACACGAAGAGCACCTGTTTGAACTTGATCCTGAATAAAGTGATAGTCAATTGCCGCATGTTTCATGCACAAATGAAAGATTGGATTTGAACAAATATAAGTCACACCAACATTGTCACAATAGATAACAGGTGGTGTAAGAAGAGTGACGCCAAGCTCTGTGAGAAGGGAACAAATCCAATTGATTTCTGAAGTGGTAGCGGTAACTGATCGATACTCAGCTTTTGTGGATGACCGAGCAACTATACGTTGTTTCTTGGATGACCAAGAAATGGGATAACGACCAAGATAGACAATATAGGCACTCGTAGAGGTATAATCATCTTTGTTGCCAACCCAATCTACATTTGAGAAGGCATGAAGATAAAGTGGATTTTCCTTATGAAGAAATAATACATGAGTTAATGTGCCAAACAAATATCGAAGCAATCGTTTTGCAGCATTCCAATGCTCAGACATCGGGCGATGCATGAATTGGGAAAGCTTGTTAACAGCATATGCTATGTCTGGGCGAGTGAGGCAAAGATACTGTAGACTACCAACAATTGTTCTATATTTCGTGTAGTCTGTCATAGTTGTACCTGAATGAAGTGTGAGATTTCCATATGTAACAAGTGGTGTAGCAACAAGTTTTGCACCAAACATTTTTGTCCGGGCAAGAAGATCAGTGATGTAGTACCTTTGAGTAAGCAATAGACCAGATGGAGTGGTGAGAACTTCAATGTCGAGAAAATAAGATAAGGCACCAAGATCCTTGATGGAAAATCTTTGTGCCAGGAGATCATTGTAGCGTTAAATAATATTGGTGTTGGTACCTGTGATAATAATGTCATCCACATAAACAAGTAGATATATAGTAATGTCACCTGAGTGGAGAGTGAATAGAGAAGTGTTTACATGAGATTTGTGAACCAAGACTCAATGAGGAACTGGCGAAGTTTAAGGTACCAAGCTCGTGGGACCTGCTTGAGTCCATATATAGCCTTCTTTAATTTGCATACATGTGTTGGATTGTCTCTATCAACAAATTCCGGAGGTTGGGCCATGTAGATATCTTCAGAAAGACGGCTTTGAAGAAAGGCATTATTAACATCTAACTGTTGCAACTGCCAACCTTTACTGACTGATAGGCTTAGAACAAGGCGTATTGTTGTTGGCTTGACAACCGAACTAAATATGTCATGATAATCCACTACAGGTCGCTGATGAAAACCTTTGGCAACTAATCTGGCTTTGTACCTGTCAACAGAACCATCAGGAAGCCGTTTAATACAAAAAACCCAATTACATCCAACAAGATTCTGTAGAGAAATAGATGGAACAAGCTCCCAGGTTTCACTCTGAACAAGAGTATCAAATTCATCATTCATAGCTTGTCTCCATTTTGGATCTTTTAGGACTTGGTTAACAGTATGAGGCTCAAAGTCTGAAGATTGAGAAAGGATAGCAGTGAGATTCATCTTTGTTAGGGGTTTTTGGATGTTGTTTTTCACTCTAGTGGTCATGGGATGGGTAGTTTGAGCTCTGGTTGAAGTAGAAGATGTCTCAGAATTGTGTGATTCTGGTGGTAAACGGTCGACCGTTTGGGCATTTTGTGATGGATGTTGACACGAGGAATCCCTTTGTGAAGGTGTATTGAGTGAGCCACTTGAAATGGGTAAATGTTGGACCTAGGGAAGCCATTTGGAAATGATCTCAGGGGTGGGATGATCTAGATGTGATTGGTGAGTGGTAAAAGGAAAAGAGTTTTCAAGAAATTTGACGTGACGAGAAATATATGTAAGTGGATAGATCAAAACAGATATAGGCACTTTGTGTTGAAGAGTAACCAAGAAAAACACAAGGAGTGGAATGAGAGTCAAGTTTATGTTGAGAATAAGGATGAAGCCATGGGTAACACAAGCAACCGAACACCCAATGTTTAGTATAGTTGGGTTGAGACTCAAAGAGTTTTTCAAAAGGAGATGAAAGATGTAGTGTGGGTGTGAGCATACGGTTGATGAGATATACAGCAGTGGCAAAGGCGTAAGTCCAATAAGTTAGAGGCATCGATGCATGAGTGAGAAGAGATAGACCGGTTTCAACAATATGGCAATGACGTCGTTCGGAAAGACCATTGTGTTCTGGTGTATGGGGTGGTGTAGTAATATGGGATATACCATTGGTGGAGAGAAAAGTATCAAGGGTTTGATATTCGCCACCATTATCTAAATAGATGGTAACAATTCGGTGTCTAAATTGGTTTTCGACTAATGCCTTGAAGCGTACAAAGACGTCGTACACATGGGATTTCCATTTAAGTGGATAATACCAAATTTACCGTGTGTAATGATCAACAAAAATAACATAGTATTGAAAACCATCATGAGAGGTACATACATCAGAAAAGAGAAGTTCAAGCGAATGGGATGAGGTTAAGGTAGAAGAAGAAAATGAAATTTTATGACTTTTATTACATGAACATGCATTACAATATGCGGAAGAGGATAACGGACTAGACAATGGTAAAGAAAACTTGGAAACAACATTTTTCATAATAGTAAATGATGGATGACCTAGTCTAGAGTGCCACTCGGACGAAGTGGTCTTGACACTGGAAAATGTAAGCAACGGTGAAGAGGTAACTAAAGGGGATGTAGTCGGCCATTCATATACACCATCCTTAGGTTCACCCATCAAAAGGATTGCTCCCGTGTTTAGATCCTTCAACTGAAAAGCAGAGGGTGAGAATTCAACAGAAACATGGTTATTAGTGCAAAATTGATAAATCAAAATTAAGTTCTTTTTCATGGAAGGGACACAAATGACGTTTTGTAAAGTAAAGGTACGTGAGGAAGTAGGTATGGTGGTAGAACCAGTATGGGTGATGTGAAGGGACGATCCATCGTCGATAATAACATCATCAGATCCTTGATACGGGCTATTAAGAGAGAGATTGCTTAAGTCAGACATAACATGGTGAGATGCTCCACTATCCAGCAGCCAAGTAGGAGTAGTGTTGACAAGAACAGCATGATTAGCTCGTGGTTGGAAGGGTGTGGAAGGACGATATCCCTGAGAGCCTTGAGGACGAGGTGTCGGGGATTTTTTATTAGTAACAAGCCGAAACATCAAGCATCGTTTGGCAGTGTACCCTTGAATCTCACATGCTTGACAACGACCCAAATAAGGTTTGGGTTGGCGTTGTTCATGAGGAGAAGGCGCAGTGGTAGGTCCTAGTTGTTGTGGATTGATGGCTGGTGGACGGCAATTTGAACGATTCCGGAAGGCTGTGGGATTTATCGTTGCTGGTAGTGATAGAAAGGATGGTTGAGCAGTCTGAAGAGATGTTTCTTTGTTGAGAAGTTTCTCATGGAGCTCAGTAAAGGAAATTGACATGTCATGGGCATTAATTGCATCAATGACAGATTTGTACTCATCACTGAGTCCATTAAGAACCCGAGCAATAAGATCTTCATCATCAACTGGCTTCCCTAGAAGAGCAACTTCATCGGCACAGGTTTTTATCGCCTGTATATATTCACTAATTGAATTTGAGCCCTTGTTGCACTGCTTTAATTGTTCCTTCAATTGTTTAATATGGCCACTAGATGGTTTGGCATAGGTATTAGCTAAGGTTCATCATGCATTAAGGGAAGTGGTGGTGCGGGCAATAAGCAGTTGTAGTGAAACTGAGATAGCACCAAGGAGAGCGCTAAAGATGAGACGATCCTGACTCTTCCAGGTTGTGTATGGTGGATTTGGGGATGCAACACCATTGACGGTGAAGGTTGGTGGTGGTGGAGTATGAGTGCCATCAATGAAATGATGAAGATAATAACCTTCAAGAAGAGATTGGATTTGAAGGTTCCATGTGAGATAATTGTTTAATGACAATTTGGTGATATTGGATAGATTGACTGAAAGGAGGGGATGTTTAGAATTCTAGGAGTTTTGGATGGTGATAGGATCTTTGGTGAAAGAGGGGGTTGCATCGTAAGCCATAGGAGACTATTGATAAAGAATGCTGATTGTGGTATTTTTGGGAAAAAAAAAACGTCCAAGAAGATTAGGTTCTTAATACCATGTTGAAATAGAGATAGGAGTATTGAGAAATAATGGCTTAACTTTTCCATTGATAAAGAATGAATATATATACACAAAGTTTGGCATTGTCTGAGTTACCCAAAACACAGAAATAGAAAACTATCCGAGAATTAGGGGATTAACTATCCTAGAATTAGGGGATTACAAGAATTAGAGAATTACAACTAATTACAAGGATATTACAACTAATTACAAGAATATAAAGAAAATTTGTAATTAATTCTCTAATAGTAACAACCATAGGTATCTTCATTATTATGAGTCGCGTCCGCGTGTCCATTTTAAATTCAGGTTGACATGACTCAGTATGGATCGAGCTATGAGCCATTTGTGCCCGTAAAGACCGGCTGCATTTGCTCAAAAGTCTAGGCCTTTCTATAAAGAAATTAACTAAGCGAGCTTAAGAAGTTACTAGGTCATGGCTGCACAGCACGCCATCATTAAAGTGTTATTTAACTCCAAGAATAATTTCAGAACTTACTGACATACTAAGTAGAAAGTACTAAGATTCATGTAGTTTTTCCACTTTTCACGTTCAGTTTACATCTATTCCCAACCAGAACAGGTCCTACAGAACACCAAAAGACTAAGTTTTATTCTCAAAATATTATATAAGAATCAGAAATGAAGAGAATAAGTAGAGAGAAATTCAAAGAAAATAACAACAGATAAACTGACCAGAAATTTTAGTATTTATTTTTTCCTCGTATTCATCTCTATATACTACTAGTATATTGTTAAGCTATAGTGAAATGTATGTTTCACTATTTGAACTCCTATACAATATGTTTGTCTAACATAATGTACAATATCTACATACAGAGATTCATGCCGTTGAAACTAGAACAGATGCTAGGTTTTACCCGAAAAATGAAGGATTTGATCACATGTAAATTAACCAGTTGAAATGGTGCAATTGAGATCGTAAAATCACGTTCAATTGCCTTTTTGTCTTGCAGAAGAAATATCTTGCAGTCAAAAAAGTCTCCATTTCAAATAAATTTGTAGAATCAAGCCCTTCGTGGTAAGTCAACTTCCAAGTTGTCACAAACAAATATTTTGAACTACATATGGAACCTGCTTCAGCAAACTTCATAGGATACAAGCCCAAGCACGATTTGAGGCATTTCCTCGGGCAACAGACTTTTCATAAAGTTCTTCGTACAATGATATTCATGAATGCCAGCTAAAATCTATCTCCATGACCTTTTTGGACAAGCTGTTTTTAACCATCAATAATGCTGATGAATGCCAGCTTCTACTTGTGTCTGACTACAACTCCAAACCTGATGGGATTTGGATTTTGAATATAACTTGCACTTTTCATATGTCATCCAATCAGGAAATATTTTCAATATATGAAGAAATTTCAAAAGGTATTTTGATGACCGATAATAATACACATTGTCGGATAGTTGGTATTGGTCCAATTAAAATAAAGATGTTTGATAGGACGGTTAGGACACTTGATGCAATGAGACACGTTCCAGATCTGAAGAAAAATCTTATCTCTTTAAATACTCTTGATTCAAAAGGATACATGTACACTATTGAAGGTGGAGTTCTGAAAGTTATCAAAGGAGCCCGTGTTGTGCTAATGGGATATAGAACATCTCATTTATATATCTTACAGGGTGATACAGTATCTTTTACTAATCAGCATATTTTAAGAACTTAGAAGGATTTAAAGTTAGCTTATGTACCCTTGGAGTCTAATTTGGGGTCCTCATTTTCAAGATGTTAGCAAATTAACAAGGATTATGTAATCGATGAAAGATACCACTTGTTAATAATGAGCGAGATAAATAACACAATTTGAAGTAGCTATCATAATATAAGGATAACACAATAATATGATAAAGGAATAAAGATTTCATTAATAATAGAGAGAAATACAAAGAGAATAATGTGTATCTAATACAATTATAACTCTCAAAAGTCATATGAAAAACAAAAATCACATGGACTATATATATGACTCAAAAGAATATGTAATGGATGGAAAGAGAATAAAAAATGAGCCAAAAATAAGGAAACAATATTTCCAAGAATAGCACCGTTGCTCGAGCGGCGTGCAAGTGGGAAGTGAGCAGCAGATAGTGCTTCCAATAGCACCCCAGCTCTGAGTTTTGATAAACAATCTAATTTTTCGTCTCGATTGGTGCCTAGGCACCCCATTTGGGCGTCCAAGCGCCTTGTTTCAAACTTCAATTGTAAACTTTGTTCCCTGTTTAACTCCATTTCTAACCAAAACACAAAATTAATGTTGAAATATGGGTCACATAGTCAACACTAGCTATTGGGATTGAACAATATCTCGTTGCAATCATCTACATCCATGTAACATGAATTGAAAAAGAACAGTGATTAATAAAATGCAGGTAATTTTTCAATGTTCAAGGATGACATCTAAAGCGATTGTACAAGCATACCTGTTCAAGGGTGGACTCGACTACTTGGGCAACAAGAGCTTGATCCAAGTCCAAAGAATTTTACCATCTGGGATTTCCAAGTCATCTTGATGGGAGCTATTGATGGCTTCCGTGTTGCCCGTGGACCACTAGGTGAGGTAGTCAACCCACATTATCCTGTTGGAAGCTTCGACCCCTTGGGTCATGTTGATGATCCCGAAGCTTTTGTAGAGCTCAAGGTGAATGAGATCAAAAGCGGTAGACTTGCATATTCTCCATGTTCAAATTCTTTGTCTAGTCAATTGAAACCTGAAACGGTCCATTGGAAAACCTTGCTAACCAACTTGCAGACCATGTTAACAACAATGCTTGATCCTATGCCGCAAACTTTGTCCATGGAAATTGAATTTGACGAGCAATATGTACCATACTCGGATTGTTCTATGATGATGTAAAATTATCATGAATTAATGGAACAAACTGTGAATTTTGTGTGCTTCTAGTCCTTCCAAATGTGTTTCTGTATGTTAGTATTTGGAAATCCAAATCGTATAATCTCATTGAATTAGATCACCACAAACTGTAGATGACGAAAGGACAGTAAACAATAAACCCAATAAAACTGACTCCTCAGCTACACAAGCTTGAGTAACGAGCTTGTGGACTTCTTTGTTCCCATTGCGAGTTAGATAACGAAAAGGACTACTACTCATAACCGACAATAGCTCATTCGACGAAAAAGAAAAATAAGATGGTAGACTTTGAAACAGATGCAACAAATTGATTCCAAAGATCTAATCTGGAAACCGTATTTATGTGCAAACCTCTACATGTTAGTTTTATGCAGGCAAAGTACATTATGGAGTATTCGAATGGACTTTTACTTTTTGAAGTGATTGAATTTTTTAGAGTTTAATGGACTTTTATTAACTTTCATAAATTTTTCAACTTTCAAATCGATGGAAGTTTTTTATAGACTTTCATTTAAATTTGGTTTATAGAACTTGTTGACCTCGTTGTCCGGACGGTTGATGTGGACAATAAATACCGAGCCCACTCGCATTCTCTCAAGCTAATTCCAACACACGCGGTATGATTGTCTATCTACAATGAATAGAATATGAACGTGGGAAAAGCTCTATAACACAACGCAGGGATGTTCTGGCTCCGACGAGAGATACAATATAATTTATACGATAATGAATGATCAATCAAGAATCAAACTCACAAATGCGATTATACCTCAATCACTAAGAAAACACTTTTACCCCGTTTGATTGCCACATTTTCCGTGGAAAATGTCATATTCGAGAAAAATGAATTCCACTTTGACCGTTTGATTATAACGTGGAAATGAAAATCGAATTCCAAGGTACAACCACTATAAATTACATTTTCTTTATTTTCATGGAAAACGAATTCCTATGGGTTTAATAGGTTTTTATTTTCCAACTAACATGGAATTAAAATTCATTTCCACCTTTACCTATCAAACTAACCCTAAATTAATCATAAAGAGAGTAAATATATGGTATTTTGTCAAATATTTTTCATTATCCCCCACATTTCTGTCATTAAGGGGATATTTATAGTGTTACATGTGCAACAACAACCCTTAGATGAGAGGACATGTGGCTTCATCTCCTTTACCGAAACATCACATCTTAGGTATCAATTTTGACTCCACTAACCTGGGACACATTAAATGCCCCCGTGTCGTGACAAGATTGACATTTTTACTCATTACAAGGACAACAAATACCGAGCCCACTCGCATTCTCTCAAGCTAATTCCAATACACGCGGTATGATTGTCTATCTACAATAAATAGAATATGAACGTGGGAAAAGCTCTATAACACAACGCAGGGATGTTCGGGCTCCGACGAGAGATACAATATAATTTATAAGATAATGAATGATCAATCAAGAATCAAACTCACAAATACGATTATACCTCAATCACTAAGAAAACACTTTTAGCCCCTGTTTGATTGTCACATTTTCCATGGAAAATGTCATATTCGAGGAAAACGAATTCCAATTTGACCGTTTGATTGCAACGTAGAAATGAAAATCGAATTCCAATGTACAACCACTATAAGTTGCATTTTCTTTATTTTCATGGAAAACGAATTCCTATGGGTTTAATAGGTTTTTATTTTCCAACTAACATGGAATTAAAATTCATTTCCACCTTTATCTATCAAACGAACCCTAAGTTAATCATAAAGAGAGTAAATATATGGTGTTTTGTCAAATATTTTTCATTACCCCCATATTTGTGTCGTTAAGGGGATATTTATAATGTTACATGTGCAACAACAACCCTTAGATGAGAGGACATGTGGCTTCATCTCCTTTACCGAAACATCACATCTTAGGTATCAATTTTGACTCCACTAACCTGGGACACATTAAATGCCCCAAAAAGAAGGCGGCCACCCCGTGTCGTGAGAAGATTGACATTTTTACTCATTACAACAATCCAATCAATCATTGTAAAAGGGTTTCATAAATTTAAGATCTTCAAACAGGGATTGTCACAACCGTAGTTGAGACTCGAATTTCTCTTCGTTGGGCCTCGCCACTGTGGTAAAGCCACTTCGTTTGGGCCTTACACTTGTCTTTATATATATGTGTGTGTGGGGGGGGGGGGGGGAATTAATTTTTTTTATTTTGTTTAAAGGATTCTAATCTTAGTATGTCCCTCTAATACCAATTGTTGAAATTTGACAATAATTATGCTAATAACAAGAATCACATATTCTAAATTGATAGATTGAAATCCATACCCGCAGAAGACATTTTTGTGTATGAATATTACCAGCTCGATCTTTATCTCCTTACTCCTCAAAAGTATTAGCCATCAATGGGGCAAGCCAATAAAACGATATGGAGAGGAGAGGGGACCTAACCTTTATATAAGAAACTATTAAGCAGTCTCATTAATGACTCTAACCCTAATTATGGTTTACATATTTCCAACCCACATACTTAAAATCCACATTATAAGAATATAGCACATAAGATGTACAACAGTTCATGTGATCAATTAACATATTGGGCCTAATCACAGTATCATTGCAAGCTATATATCTAACCCGTAAAATTCGTAATCAAATAGAAGCCCACATTATAGAATTATTCTAACATGTATGTCAGTTAGCAAATCATGGTATGCTATGATTAAATCTCCTATCGTCATCGCCGACCATCTCAATTGTTCCTTTGTTTTTTACGTACCTATGATTTACGAATTATAATTTCCCACCTATACATGTATTACTTCTAAAATGATGTTATTCTATTTTTTATCTAAAAAGGGGAAACAAGATGCAAGCTACAATCTCTAATCCCAACTTAGCAGCTTTGGAAAATCGATTGGTCCTATCCAAAACACATTTAATATCTAATGCAACGGTGAAATATACCCTACCGCAATTTAGAAACTTGATACATAAACTTCAGTTGACCATATCTGGAATAACCAGAATGCAAGAAATTCAGGAAGACCATAGTGT
Organism: Fraxinus cuspidata; assembly: GCA_903798385.1. NCBI lineage: Eukaryota > Viridiplantae > Streptophyta > Magnoliopsida > Lamiales > Oleaceae > Fraxinus > Fraxinus cuspidata. The sequence goes on from CAIGRP010044139.1 coordinate 11,029, forward strand.
ACTTCTGTCATTTATACACGTGTTACTCCTTTTGATAAGTTACAGGAATACATGAAGACATTTGTAATTTTTAATACCTCACTTTAGCTACTATTTTGAACTTGCAAGTAATGGAATCTTTTCATCATGTATATTCACTTTTACAAGTAATGAAATATTTCAATGCTAGAGTCGAAGGAAAAGAGGAATAAATTTAAAGATGTACTAAATAAATTATTTGAGTGATACAAGTTTCGCATGTACACAAATTTCAAAAATTTGCACTAAAGTTTGGACTTTGGACATTTAAAATTTGATTGATGACTTAAAACCAATCAAACAAGAAGATCCATCAAAATTTGAGAACATATATCCATCCATATACTCCAATTGACATCCAAATATTAGTGCCATTTATTCAATATAACTATTTAATGTTCCAAATTTCAAAAGCATTCCAAATGTATGAATCACTTCATAACTTAGTTAAGTGATTCATCAATAAAAGGACATTTAACTAATTTGATCTTACAAATTAGAAATCATTCTGTAAATTGAGTTCCTCACAATTATGTCCCGTATAATAAAAGTACATAAACATTAACAATCGTGAGCTTACTTTGTCGAAAAGAACTACATTACTACGATGTTCACAGTTGTAAATTTAATAACATTAAATACAAAATATTATAAACATAAACAATACATAACTAATTTTAATAAATAAATAGTTGTAACAAAAAGTTAAATGCAATGAGTACCAAATGTTCGTATCAAGAATAAAATATATAAAAAGAAAAGAGTTGAAAGGTAAGACAATTCGAAACAACTTAAGAATATATTTTACGTTTACAAATGAATTTCTCTCAAATTTACATACAATTATTTTTAACATTTAACAATGCACATTCACCTCACTAGTAATAATAATAAATAAATAAGCCAACTTGGCATTCGGTGACCCTTAGTTAGAGACTGATGTACCAGTAGCAAAATTCATACATATAAATATAAAAGAGTTTTTTAGGTTAAATGCACAAATGATCACTATACTTTATATTATGTTTCTCATTGACCATTGACATTTAAAATGAATCTGACTAGCTATTGAACTTATCACACCTTTACTCCAACATCCATTTAAAAAAAGGACCTACCGTTAAAAAATAGAATTGGATGACATGGATGATAGATATTCACGTGTCAACTTTGGACATTAAATTGGCTAAAGCCCTTTGTCCCGGGTCAATGACCGGGACAAAAAATAGGGTTCCATTAAATTACGCCATGTCGTCAAAGGTCAACGGCTAATCAAAAACATTTTAAAATTTAGAAGTCAGTAAAAAATTGTGAGAAAATATATTTGTCAATCGAAAATATTGAGAAAAATACATTGGCCAAGAAATATTTAACATATACTTCTTACATGAGTGATCTACTGAGCACTGATACTCATCTTATGTTAAGCATCAGTGACGTGTCAGGTAGATAAATTTATGGTGGATCTCAATATTTGAATTAAGTTTAAAATCAACTAATGAATTTATATGCGTCATCGGTATAATATGAGCATCGGTGCCCATTAGATCATTCATGATACTTCTTAATTGTTTTTCCGTTTATTTTTACGGATAATTCACTACAAGTATTAGATTAATATCATTCATAATTAATTACTACAGTAGTTATCTTTATGTGACGGCTTGTTATTTGATACAATATCTTGTTATTTGAAATAACAAAATTACAGCATATTAATGCATCAAATAAGAAACTGTTATATGAAATTACTACTATAGCCGTTGACTATGAATAGTGGGCGTTTGGTAGGAATTAAAATTAGATTTTTAGTAGATTGTGATAGAAATTTTTGAAATGTGTGGTTAAAAGTTGTGAGACCCATAAAAGATGTGGTTAATATTGTTTGACTTTGATTTAAATTAAAATTTAATTTTAATCCGAAACAAATAGGCCATAATATTATTCTAGATTAAATGCCTAAAAAAGTATTGGGTTTAATATTGTATTGACCACTATACTTTTCATAATGTTTCATATTGATCAATGTATTTTCTCATATTTTTTATTGAACACTATACTTCCTTTGATATCTTACATTGGCCATCGAACGATTGTGATGTGGTGTAACGTCACGTCCAAATTGCCAAGTGTGAATATTTGTTATCAGCATCACCCATTCTGTCTAGTTTCTTAATGGTTGGTGAGCAGAGTGACGGATGGGGTAAAGATTTAATAATTTCAATGATTAGTTGAAAACATTGTAAAATTTAGTGACCATGAAAAACATTGTGTAAAGTTCTCACTATACCCGATTCCACTTTGTTAGTTGTTATCGATCCTCCTCCTCCCACATTCCACCCTCTAGTCAAGATATTTCAGAAAATAAGGCTTGTTTGTTTTTCTTAAATTTCTCTGTTATTTTTTTTCATAATATTTTATTTGTGTATTTTGTTCACTTCGAAATATTTTAAGCAGAATTATTATCACATTAGCTACATGTCACATTTTAACAGCTAAAATAGACTACGCATGCTTATTTACTAGAAAAATAAAATATTTTGAAGACTCGAATGTCACAAACAACTAGTTGAAAGCCAAAGCAAACATCGAGCGAACATCTTCTAATTAATCAAGGGCTATAAAATTGAAAATCTCAAGTAGCAATTCGAGGAATAGACATGAAAAGATGTAAACAAGATGTTTCATTTCATAAAATGTAACAAGTTTTTGCATTAGTTGCCAATCTACTATTTGGTTTGAACAAGCCGACTTCAAAAAGGATAAAAAAAGGCCTGGAATTTCACCCACCCAACCACAGTCAAAACCACTCTACTGGTGTGAGCTTTCGGTAGAATTTTCAAATTTCATACATAGGATTTGATACCAATTCATTTTCCCATTTGCAAGACAACAAACGACATGTGCAAGGCAATAAAAGATGTGAATTGGCTGGTCAGTGGAGACAATCCACAATATATAATCTTATATTATACATGGGCTTTAATTAGATTGAACATTAAACATATGTTGATGAATGATAAATTGTTAATGAATAATATAAGCACATCCCAAGACAAAATTATCCTACCCAAAGTTCAAATATAAGGCAACAAAACCATCACGAATGAAGTCCCGAGAGGTTTAGTATACAAAAAATACCTATATAAGTAGCAAAGTGAAAGTAAACTAAGTCATTAACAAAAAACAAAAACAAAGAGAGAGAGAGAGCACGGCATGTATATCACAAAATCGCCATCCCACATTCCGCTAGTGATCATTAGTTCGAAAACAAACCATTTGTCTAAGTTGTATAAGAGGTCGAAATAAGCTCCGAAATTCTTGAATTTCTCCTATTTCTGACAAGTACTCTTCTCCAGTCTTCCCTGTAAATTTGAAAATTGGAAAATATAAAGTCAACAGACAAATAAAAGAAAGAATATTTTACTCACATGGTAGACATCGTCCTTCAAATCTATGACAAACTATACCAACCTTAACTTAGATGCAAACTTTCTTTGCAGAATAATTTATCATATGTTGGTTGAATCAATGTCTTTTGTACCCTCTTCAGCAGCCGACATGGATTGGCCAGTCAAATCCTTAACAACACTTGTTTTAACATTGGTCGATGCATCATTCAATGAGACCTTCTGCAAGGATGTAGCCATAAACTTTTCAGCTGATGCTTGTGAGACAGAATCAGCATTAACTCGATCAGAAGTTAGTAACCATTTCTTCCACTCGTAACGCTTCCTTATCTTGTCACCCTACACAATGAATAGAAAATAGATGAAAAATATGCTGCAATAACTTCAATCAATTTCTATAATCAACAGATGCACTAGAGTAAATTTAGGAATTAGCATGTAGCAGAATGAACTGCAGTTATCCTGCATGATTACTCAATATTTAAACAAACACACAGCAACCACATGTTGCAGAAACATTAGATTCTTTAAAATAGTATTCCGTCCAGTCCATCAGGTTTCCTTTGCCAGATGTCCATATTAAACTTCAGGGTTTATTTTTTACATTTCCCAAATGGTCATTGAGCCAAAAGTATTAATAGCAATGTCTTCAAACCTAACCCGGCAATCGTACCGGAAAAAGTAAATGTCAAGAGAGAAAAAGGTTCACCTGGGATTGGACAGGAGTCAAATCAAAAGTCGATATAACTAAATAAATTACTATTATTATTTATTATAAAAACATTTTAATTTTGAAACATGAGGTTCATGGTCTTGAGGTGGCAGTTTTGACGATCTAACATTATGGAAGTTTTGCATTTAATTTTTCTTTTTCTTTTTCTTTTTCAAGGTTCTGTGGTTTAGGGGCTTGGTTTACATCCAAGTGCTTATTTCAAGGGTGCCACCAGATGTGGTGGCTGTAGACTACAGTCTACAGGTGTCTCAGCTTAGTGTTGAAGAAAATAAGTGGGCACAGAAGCAGATATGACTCAATTGTTTATCAAGAGGTTAAATTTGGAAAATCATATGGGTCAAAGGCTTCTTCAAGAACACAGTGCCAATTAAAAACAGAACATTCAGTTGCAGATAGAGTAAAATTAAAAACAGATCGCACTACTTCATATAAATCTACCTGAGTTTCCACCACTGTTGAAGCTCTCAAAGAATCCAAAATCAGCTGAATATTTTGGGTCAATGTCTGCACCTGCAAAAGCATACCATAAAGCAATGTTCATCTGTGTGTTGCACTTTACTTGCACAAGTACAAAATAACCAAGTACAAATCAAACTCAGAATCTTTAAAAAAGTCATCCCAAGATATTTCTAGCTCTCCTGTGCAAATAAGAGTGGACAAGATTTTTTGTCCTTACAACCTCAAGATGGATGGGAAAAATAGAAGGAGGCTTTTGTACGTATCATTATTTACAGCTTTATTAAGGAAGACAAAATACACCTAGACATATGTTACCATCTAATAGTTTTGATTGTTACAATCGTTTTTAAGCATTCATCTAGCTAATAAACAAATTTCAATAAAAAAAAAAAAAAACCTTCCACGCGTTAACAAAATAAAAATTTATATATATGAGAAATAGATGAGAAATGATTCCTTTCTCTCTTTAGGAGATACTTTACAACAAGATCTCTGCTTAGATCTTCTTGAACATAATTGTTGATACATCATCTAAATATCCTTATGGAAGCCCATGAGAAGAACATAAATGAGTTGTGAGGCAATAGATTGCTACATCATTAGAGAAGGACAATAAATAGGAAACACATGTTGTTTCATCATCTTCCAAAATTTCTCATCCCATTTTTATATGCCAAATCTGGTATCAGATTCTACAACATCAAAGAACATAATTAAGCACCAATTGGCCTTTGACTTAGTATTTGGTAAACCTAATTCGTGTTATCACACTTCTCATAGAGATCTCATTGACTTCAAACAGGTATTACATAATTATACAAGCTTAGGAAATTAAATTTATGAGGTTCTAAGTACTACTCACATTTTGACATTCATCATAGCACAAGACAAACTAAATCTCAGATAATATATAATGGAATGTGTATATTTATAATACAAATTGGGTTCGACTGAATTATGCATTAATCAGTATAAAAAAGCAAATATATAGATCATCAACATATCAAAGGATCCTTCCTTGCAAAAAACTGATATTAGATAACATGAATTATACAAAAGCAAATCCAGCTGCAACTTACTCGAGGGAAGCTAGCTATTAAAGAAATTGGCACCCATCCCTCCGCATCCATTTTTCCCCTCAGAAAATAATCCCTTTCCAGATTAGCCTCACTGGCAGTGATAAACAATTACTTCAACAACAAAGTTTTGAAGAGGCATATAATGAAGTGAAGGGATAGCAAAATCATCTGCTGGAACGTAGGCTACAATGACAAATACCTGAAATAGTAGTCTATTTGCTGAATAATCGAAGTGGGGAGAGTATCCATCACTGCAGGAAAAAGCATAGTTGGTAGAGGCGGTGGTGGTGGAGGCACAAGCGGCATAGCCCTAAAGGGCTCCAGATGCAGTGTTGGATAGTAGATTACTTGAGATGCAATATCTGAAAGACCACAAAATGATGGTAACACGGCCAAATTGTTGAATCATACAGAAATAATGAACAACAGACTTACCAGAACCCACCGGGTCTGCAAAAGGTCTCACCGGTGGATGCCTAATCAACGAGGCATTGCCAGGAGATGGTGGGTGTGGATAAAACCCTATGGGAGGACGAATATATTGATGGGGAAGACGACCATCTCTACGATCTTGATCGCGCCTGCCTCCATGATTGTTATAATGTGGCCCATCTCCACGGCCGCGTTGTCCAAAATTACCCCTTCTTGAACTATTTCTGTGCGGAGAATGGTCATTGCTGATATGTGATTGAGAACGTCGGACTCCTCCCATTGGCCTCATGCCTCTACCAGAAGTATCCATTACAGGTGGTCCCACAGCCGCATAAGGCATGTCAAATGGGGCATACGGTGGCAGAACAGGGTGTAGCATTAGGGAAGATGGGGAACTAAAGCCAGTTTGAGATGGTCCATTCCTAGGAGAAATACCACCACCACCTCGGCCTCGATGTCCCACTGGCCTTTGTCCAGTTGGCATTGTATGATTTGCAGTATCATTTGCATTAGCATGACTGTTAGCTTGTCTCTGCAAAATTATCAAACAAGTTTAATCTTTATCCCTTTACCAGAATAAAAATTTGTCTAAGATGAATCAACATTTCTTTGCTAAGTATACAGGTATGATCCCTAAGAAAAGATTAAAAATAAAAGGAAGGGGAGAGGGAGCAGGTGGTTGTGCATTTATCTTAAATTAATGAATTCAAATAGTATGAGAATTAGCTCTTTGTCAATCACTATATACGTCCATATCACTACAAAGATTAAAGTATATGGAAATAACATACCGATATATTCATCTTTACATCTAAAATTCAATCTTTACCACCCCTTTAATTAAAAATATGCAACAATGCACACACAAAACCAGACACAATATTGAAGATGAAGCAAATATTTTCATTTACTTTGCCGCACAAATCTAAGTGCAGAAGCAAAACAAGATTAAACGGGAAACAAACATTCCATGAGAATATATTTTTTCACGTGTAAGTGCAAAACAACAATCAAGATTATTATTTTAACCTGAGAAGAAGAAGGTGATCCGTTGGAAAAGGGTCTCGAAGAATCCGATGATCTCGGACCAGGCCGAATAGATTCAGAGAGCGCAGGCCAGGAGACGGCACCGCCCATAACAGACCCCGGATCAACCACGCCGTTTACGGGCTTGTTCCAAGCGGGCCTCTTCGGGCTGCCTGCATTGCCGTCGTTGTTAGTATCAGAGCTCTCGAGTTGGGTCTCCAGGCCCAAATTCTCCATTGAACTCTTCTCAGAAACCGACTGCTCTCTAGCGGCGGCGTTAGGAGGCGGAGACAATGAAGAACGACAAATATTGGCAGCCACTGAGGTGGCGGTGAGAGACGAGGCTGGTTCGGAATCTCCACGAACAACGGATGCCCACTGCGAAGCGAGACCACCCCTTCGTGACTGTTGGCTGTTTATGCCGCCGCCTCCGTCGCCGGAATTGGTATCGGTTGATGCCTTAGAACGCGGAGAGTGATCATCGGTAAGAGAATCAGCCGACATGACAATTCCAAAATCAGAGCCACAAAAACAAAATCACACTCAGTATCAATAGAATCCACTCTATAATTATTCAGTTAATTGACCAGATAAATTCGCGTACAGTCACCAATGTGTGTAGACATTCAATACAATCAGTGAAAATCAATATCAGGATATTAATTAAACAAAAAAGAGGGATTCCTAGTCCTCATCGGCAACGAGAAATAGGGTTTCGGGCCTACGGCCGTCGATCAAATTCCCTCTATATAACACTCCCTCTCTCTCTCTCTCTCTCTCTCTCTACGCTTGTATTGTGTGTGTGCTGGGTGGGGAATCGGACTTGCTGTGTTCTCGATAAAGCCCTTAATAATTTTCCAATACCGGTTGTGTCCCTGTCTGTTCTAAATGGGTTTGTATTTTGATACATGTGCATCAACATTTATATAATCAACTAGTCAGTTTAAAATACAATCAATTTTTTCATCAAATATATATCATATTAGGTAATCTATTGTATACATTTTTTATATACACTAATGGGGTAAACGTGCGTTGCACGTTAATTGGATGATGTTAAAAATAAGTGTGTAACAAAATAAAGAATAAGTCTCGATATACAAATTATATTTACAAATTCGACATACAAATACAAACCAATTTGAGGATTCTTATGCAATCCATTCACAATATGACAATATGGTTTATGTTTTAAAAATATATATATTATTTTAATTCAACTTTGAAAATAGGAAAATTTGTAATAAAAGAAAATGTATTATTGTTAAAAAAAAAAGAAATCTTCGTTCGTGCACGGAAGAATTTTTTTTTTTTTTTAATCCCTTCCCAACATTTACTAGTCTCCCCATCCTTCTTCGAATGAAAAATTGATATGTCTAATCCCTGAGTCTCTTTCCATAAATAAAGTAATAAAATCAATAAAACCCACTATTTTGTACTTTTAGAAATATTGATCCCATGAAATTTGAACGAAAGATTATAGTTTAAATGAAAGGTGAAGCATTAGCCAACAAAATTTGCAATCAAATATAAATAAGAACAAAAAATGACGATTAAAATAAGTAAATGAGACAGAAAAACAAAAATGAAGAACATAATTAACAGTAAAACAAGAAATGCCCAATCTATGAAAACTTACAACATCACCCCCCGATGAATCCCGAGTTGGGTAAGCCAGCTTAACAAAAGTCTTGCCCCAACTATTCTTCACATAAACGTACACAATTGATGTTATATCTCTGCCAAACGAAAATTTCTTAACAAAATTAAAACGGGCATCTAGAGAGAAGAATGTAGAGAGTAAAAAAATTCAAAAGATAGAAGAAGAAGAAATGAGAAATCTTACACGTCACTATGGGGGAATGTGAGGAATGGAGGAGTAAAAACGTATGGTTGGTTGAATGGGAAAATGGAGAAAGAGGACGGAGTGTTGCGTGTGTGGGGAAAATGTTGATGGAGGAAAAAAAACTGAATTATGTCGACAATGGAAAATCGCGACATTTTTTGAATCTTTTATATTGTAGTGAAATTGCAAAATTCGATTTGTATTTTTGTGAAGCCCTTATTAGGAATTATTATCATAATCTAGCTCGGTCCAATAATTCGCAAATCTACCATAATAATAGGCTAATTAGTACAAAACGTCCACTTCTTTCAATATTTTTTGTTCAAAACGTCTCTACTTTTCTTTTTTGACAATTTCACTCCCACTTTCACCTTTCATTGCAGAAAAGATCATTTCATGCACTCGCCTTCAAATACTCTGTTAACTCATCAGAAAAAAAAAAAACAATTTTTTTCTTTTTTAAAAACAAGGGTAATATTATCTTAACCCAAATTTGATACGAACCCACGTAACAATTGAAACTACGAAACCCACAATAGATTAGATCAAATCCAAGAAAGACAAGAATCAACGTTTGAAAAACTTGACATAATAAATTATTGGACTTAACAACCAAGACAATCGCCAATATTATATTGACCTCGTGACTACAAAACTTATGAACCTTACTTAAATTGTTGAACGGCCCAAGAATTTAATTCTTGATAAATTCGGAATTAATTCAATGAAGAACGAGTTGAAAGTAATACGTTTCACAATAATATATCTCAAATTGCTTATTTTTACATTGAAAAAGAATAATCTTATATATATGAAATCCCTAAAACCCAAATAAAAATGGAATTAAGCTTTAAAATAAATAAAAAAAGATAACATAAAAGTGTTTTAACTAAAATACTAGCTTAGGCGAAATTTAGAAAAATACGCGTCCCAATTTTGCACTATGTGACCGTATAGGTGTAAGCATGCAGTTGCATAGGCCTTTCTTCAGCCTTCAGTGTGGCTTAAGTATGGAGGCATGCGACTGCACTCATATTTGTATTCTGCGATCGCATAAAAGTCCGTCTTGCATCCAAGTTTGAGTTCTTGATTCCAATGCATTCCAACTTATCTCCGTTCATATGTCCAGTAAAGAACTTGGTCTTTGGCTTGTTAACTTCACCCTTTTGGACTTTGCAACTTGAACAAGTGCTTTCACGGCTTCATTGACTCTATTTTATCTTGAACTTGCCTTTAGCCTCTCCTCAGCATACATTGAACTCTTAATAGCTTGTTGTCTTCCTTGTATCCCATCATTCACTTCCTCTTCAGAATGATTCGATCTCGAATTTGTACTCGCATCAAAGAGGGCAAGATAAGAAACAACGAAAATGTAAATGATGACAAACTTACCTTGAAGATCCGAATTGTTTTCAATCCTTGCAAGGACGTGGAATGGTCCATCTCCTCTAAGATATAATCTTGACCTTCTTTACATTCGAACAAGCCATTTTTGCCTAAACACTCAAATCCGATCACTTGGTTAGATTACTTTATGCTTCTTCATTTTTCTACCTTGAGATGCACATAATTCAATCACTTACTTTCCATCTAAATTACCACTTACAATAATAGTTAAAGGAATTAAACTAAATAAAGTTAATGGATTTAAATCATAAATCACATCAAAACGTGTAGTAGTAGTAGTAGTAGTAGTAGTAGTAGTAGTAGTAGTAGTAGTAGTAGTAGTAGATGATACTAAATTGGTTCCCAACATATTCCATAAATTCAAACCAAAATAGTTAAGAAATTCAAGATTGAAATATAAATCATCATGTCTCAAATCACCAACAATACACCATGATTTTTTGTCATACTCAATTAATTTCTTACAATATATTAGAATATCATTAACTAGTAATGATTGTCTAAGAATGCATGTGACAAATGACTTATTACTATCATAGAAATATTAGATGCATTAATATGTGTAAAAGTACACGTCTCATGTGGAAAAATATTACTACATGCTAGACCATCATCTAACCTATGTATGGGGCATTGATTCTTTACCATTCCATAGTTGAATTTTTCTCTCTCAAAGCTCATCTAATTCTCCACTTGCATCGAATCAATTGGATACTCAATGGGTGGTATCCCACTAAATAAGTTTTCATAGAACGAGTCTTTGAGTTCATTTAAAAAAGAAATATCCAGATTGGGGAGATGTTTGTTAGTTCTCACTAAAGTCCTCTAAATCTCATTATTTTTTTGGATAGAAACTCACTTTTGATTTTTCTCTCATCTCAAAAGATTTTTTTTCTTTTCTCTCTTGTGACTTTACTCTTTTTTCTCACAATTAGTCACCTCACTATCTTCTCTCTTAATCTCCTTTCGCTTTTCTTTGGTTTTCTTTCTTTCATCACCTCTTAATCTCAATTGGTTCTCATAGACTTGTTGTGGTGTTAATAGTACAAAAGCAATAGCTCTCCCATCTTTTACAAAGTTGTATCTATTTTTGAATCCATCATGTTTCACCTTCTTTCATGTTTCCATGGCCTTCTCAGCAAAATGTGTCTAGCATGCATAGGAACTACATCATACATCACTTCCTCACTATATCTCCCAATTGAGAAATTCGCCAAAACTTGCCTACATACCCTAACCTCTCCACATTCATCTAATCACTGCAATTTATAAGAATTATGATGTTTTATCATAGTCAACCTTAATTTCTCTACAAGTGTAGTACTAGCAATATTAGTATACCTACCCCCATTAATAATCAAACTACAAATCTTATGTTTGACATGACATCTAGTATGAAAGATGTTTTCCCATTGCTACTCCACATCATCCAATTCAATTTGTGTATTGAGAGCACACATCACCACAAGTAACTCACCTCCTAGCGGGTACTCTACTCCATCACCATCACTAGCACCCTCTAATGAGGCCATATCATCACCATCACCATCACTATCACTCACCACTTCTCCATTTTCATGCAAAATCATTGCCCTTTTGTTTAGATATTGAGAAGCAATGTTCCCCGTTCTCAAACACCTAAAGTATTTGATATCCCGATTTTTAGAAGTTCGGAAATCTGTTTTGAGTGTAATTTTGCTAGCAACTTCCTCCTTTCCCCTTGGTGGTTCGGTCTTATTATTAAAAATAGCCCGATCATCTCTATTTTCAATGAATGAATTGTCATTTTAATATTGCTCATATTTCTATCAACTCCATCTTCAGCATAATCTCGAGCTCTCATACCAAATATATCTCATGTATTCCTCATCCTTCATATTTTAGCCTCCAATAATGCATCATCATCAATTTCACTACCCGTTTCATTTTCACCATCAATATCCGCTATAAGATCCCGCACACCTTACCTTCTTGTGTTATGAATTTATCTTGGTTGTTCCCTACATAAATTAGCAAGCGATGTGTCTTGCCTCTCCATCCACACATCTTGCATATCCATTCTATTTCCCATTTCACTAAACAGCCTTTCAAATCGTCGTATCTTCTCTTCCATCATGATGAGTTGACTATTCTTCCCGTTTGAAGTATAATCATTTATGTCAGACATCATAAATCTAGAATAATATCTGCATCACGTGTTTACATTCATATATCACTCAATTTGGTTTTTTTCCTCTATTAGTCTCACTACTCAACCTTTTTCCACTCCATACTTCCTTGCAAGTGTTTTAAAGAATTAATTTGATCTCAATAAAAAACAATTCAACCTCTGTGGAGTTCAAATAAAGAAATGAGTAAAGAAAGTGACTCTAGAATGATTTAAGAATTAGAAATTTGAACATTGAATAGAAACATCAAGGATAAATTCAAGAAAATGTTTTTTGAATTCGGACTGGACATTTTTTTTAATTTCAAATCTTTTTCTTTACTAAATGCGTGAGAATTCAAAAAAGAACCAAAGATAAAAAAAGAATTGAATTTGGTAGTAATTTAGCGCACAAACAATTTTTTTTAAATTTTTTGGTATTTTAATTGGATTGAATGATTTAAAAGATGAAGAACACGAAGAATGAAGTTGAAAACTCAAACAAAGAAATACAATTAAGGAATTAAATGATATAACCTTGAATTTTGGAGTCAAGCTATGGTACCAACTGATGTTAACTCATGTAGCAATTGAACCTACGAAACCCACGACAAATTAGATAAAAATGAATAAAGTCAAGAATCAACGTTTGAAAAGCTTGACCCAGTAAATTATTGAACCAAAGAATCCAGACAATCATCAACCATATCTTGAGTCCATGATCACATAACTTATTAACATTACTTAAATTGTTGTACGCCACAAGAATTTAATTCTTAATTAGTTAGGAATTAATTCAATGAGAAGCGAGTTGAAAGCAATATTTCTGGCAATAATATCTCTCAAATTGTGTGTTTTTAGAATGAAAAAAATAATCATATTTATTTAAAATCCCTCAAACCTAATTTAAAATGGAATTAAGTTTTAAAAGATATCAAAAAGATACCATAAAAGAGTTTTGAACTAAAATAGAAGTTTAGGTAAAAAAAAAATACGTCCCAGTTTTGCATTATGCGGGTCTTTGAATTTAATTACAATTCAATAACTATAATTTTGAGCACATAATTAATCAATACAATTTGGAACTAACAAAAAGCATAACTTGTCATCAACAATCTTTTGTCAATAGTACTTATTAGCATCTTAGAAATGGGAAGGAACTCAAACTCCAAAGTGCATTTTATCAAATCATTCAGATAGTCTTCATATTGAACCTAATCCATGAAATCTCCGGTTGTCAGGTTATATTTCTATTAAATTGACTCATTAGTATAGACTTTAAATCCATTTTCCTTGATATATAATTTATTCTCTCTAAATAACACATTTATAAACACATCAGATAGGTTGTCTTTGACTTAACAAAATCAATTGATAATGTTCTATTTGAGAGTAACTACCGAATATTATTATGTCTACAATGTATATATCAATTCTGACCATTATACACAATATATAATGTCATTTCATTTATAACTAGCTATCTCAATCAAATCATATAGCAAGACAAATAGTCACCAATTAGGAAATCCTTCGAAAATTTTTGAAGCCATAATGCTTTCTTTTAACTTTATTTGAATCTCTAATTTAAGCCTCCAATTTTCAAGTTGTATAAAAGATTTTCACTAAACAACTACATTAGTAAAACATCATACTAATAGACTTGAATTATTGCATTAGATATTCAATTTCAACATCGTATGCATTTTAAGTTTGAAAAAGTATTCAGTATAGTGCGGTTGATCATTTCAAGTATTCTTTGAAGATCTCAAGCTTCTAATTCGAGAAAACAACGCTCCCCTCACAAATTATGGGGTACATCCGTACTTTAAATGGGAATAATAATTTAGCATTATAATATTCATCTAATTATATAAAATTCGATCATATCATTTATTATGTCTATCTATCAGATAAATAATTTTATCTCATTTGTAGTCAAAATATAAAATGACTAAAACTGTCAATGTCACATGAAAATCAATGAAGTCTCATATTTAAGATTATCAATTCATAAAATAAAAATAAAAAGTCATATTCTCATTTTAAAGAAAGTTCGGCCCGATTTGGAATTGTAGTATATCCTACTTTAATTGGTCATTTAGATTTGACCATAGCAACACATATTCCATGATGCACCATATCAATCAGTTCGCAGATCAGATCAAGTTGGAGAAGAACGCCGTGTGAAAAAACGTAACTATTCTACGTATCTTCTTCATACTAACACATGAACCGTATTTGCCAAAGGTCATTTTCCTACAAGTTCATTTTTCGTCATTAATAACTGAATTTAGGTCTTTCGATGCTCAAATTCAATGGTCCTAGATCTCTTCGCACATTAAATAGATAAGCATCAATCCCCTCCATGGCATTAACTGTGCAACAACACTATCAAATGACCTGAAACTTTTAAGAAACTTCCAACCATTATTGAATCAGGTAACAATTGACGTTGTTAATGATAAACATGACTTCGTTTTTCAAGTTTCTTAATTCTTCTCCCAAGTAAAAATAAAAGTCAACTCTAGTGAATTTTTCGAATGTCTCCCCATTCACATAATGGTGAAGTCACGACGAGAGATACGACATAAACTAGATGAAGATGCCATTAACTAACACCAAATAAATATTTAACATGTTTATGAAATGCACCGCCATCTAAAAAGCTTAATAAATCACTAATGCAAACACTGATTCACTATGAGACACATCAAATGAAAAAAAGCACCAACTGATTCAATGTAAAACAAAATCTTTGCGCGAAGGAAAACGTTCAATCTGTTAGGTATTTAATGTAATTGGTAAGTTTGTGAACAAAAAATACTAAAGTTGAGATGTTGTAAAAAGTCAAGGAGTAGTGTGCAATTAGTGAAAGTTGTGATATTTTAGGTCTAAGGTTTGAGAATAGGAAAGGAAGGAAAAATGGCGTGGATTTTCGCTAGACTGTCACTAAGGTTTGGCTAGAGCGTTAGAAAGAGAAACTTTATCGTCGATTGTCGCACTCACCTTCGCTCGAGCGACAACCTGTCGCTCACCCTGCTCGAGCGACAGTGTCATCCAAAAAAATTTTATTTTGTTTTTTAAAGGCTTTTTATCCGGCTCATTCATTCCCACCGAACCATTTTGAGAAGGTTGAATATTGAGAGAAACACATTCTTTTGAGATCATTTTCATCCATTTTGCTTTCAATCTTTGTCTTGTTATTGGATTTTGATGGTGAAAACATCAGATTGATAATCCAAGTACCAAACTGCTGCTTCATTCATATTTGTCAAAGTTTCTGAAGATCGAGGGAAGGTGACTAGAGTTCCAATCGTTGAAGAACGCGGTGTTTTTCGTGCGTCCAAGGGAGATAGACGATCTCACAAAGCTTGGAGTTGATGCAAGAGAGCACAATCCAAGAGAGCTTTGAAAACTGCAACTGGGAGTTGGTGCAAGAGCACAGAATCCAAGAGAGCTGTTGGAATTACAGTCAGGAGATCAGATAGTACGTGTCGTCATCTAGTCTGGTAGATTGTAAGTTATAAATCGTTTATAGTGGATTGTTGACTGGCAAGTGTCCGGAATTTTTACCCAGTTGGGTTTCTCTATGATCAATTTCGTGTTATTTATTGCTTTCATAATGTGGTAATTCAACATAGAAAAATATGAATTGCATGATTAACCATCTAGAAAATATTTAATAGTGACTTGTTGCTATTTAATTGTTAAGTAATTTTAATTCCGCATAATCACCTATTCACCCTCCATCTAGGTGTTGTTAGGGTCGAACTACATATTTTCAATTGGTATCATAACTTAATTTGATTCCTAACCCTTAATAAATTCTAGACGAGTCAATCATTGTCTATGCCTCCGTTTTTGGATGGAAGCAACTATACTTATTGGAAAGTTCGAATGTGAGCTTTCCTTAAAATTTTAAATGAACGTATTTGGATTAGCGTTCAAGCTGGGTGAACTCCACCTTCAACTATTGTTGCTGGTGTAGTTACACCAACTGATATTTCATTGGGGACTAGAATGAACTTAGATGAGTGTAACTGGAATAGTAAAGGCATTCATGCCCGTTCATGGCTGTGTCTGCTGAAGTGTTTAGTAGAGTTTCGATGTGTGAGACTGTTAAAGAAGTTAGGGACATCTTAGAAACCACACACGAGGGAACTAAAACGGTTAAAAATTTTAAACTGCAGATGTTAACCTCTAGGTTTAAAGAAATTAGAATGAAGGACGATAAATTGTTTGGTGAATTCTATGCGAAGCTGAATGACATAGTGAATTCGAGTTTTAACTTAGGCGAGAAGATTCCTGAGTCCAAGATCGTTAGAAAACTCTTTAGATCCCTACCTGAAAGGTTTAGACCTAAAGTCACCGTGACAGAAGAAAGTAAGAACTTAGATGCAGTTAAAATTGAAGAACTCGTAGGATCCCTTCAAGCCTATGAACTCACTGTATCTCAACCTAAAAAGTTAAATCCATAGCCATGAATACGATTAGAGAAGAAGAGAGTGAGTCTACTGATGCTAAGATGCCTAGGGACGACGAAATAGCTTATTTCATTAAAAATTTTCAGAAGGTGATGAGGAATGGGAGAAAGCCTCAAGAACGGAAAAATGAAGTCCCTAATAAATTCTCGAAAAATAGACGTAAGAAAAACAACTCTAGGACTCCCATTAAGAAAACTCAATCTATTAGATGCCATGAGTGTCAAGGTTATGGTCACTATAGGAATAAATGTCCTAACTTGAAAAAGAGTTCAAATAAAGAAAGACGTAAGGCTTTAGTAGTAACCTTGAGTGATGATGTATCAAATTCGAGTACTCAAAGTGATACATCAGGTTGTGAAGATGAACAAAATTTCATGGCCTTCACATCAATAGCTACATAAGGTTGAAAGTGATAAAGAGTGAAAATATCGAGGAAGAATCTAAGGATGAACCTGATATTCATAAATCTTATCATGAACTATTTGAGAAGAGTTTTAAGATTAAAAAGGTCAATAAAATTGTATTGAAAAAGGTTAATGATCTTGAAAGAGAGAAAGAAAAACTCATAGGTGACATTCAGGACTCTACCAAAAATTTGAATGAATTGAAACTGGTTAACGAAAACTTGGAAGCCAAAGTTAAATCCTTAACATGTGATCTTGAAAAATCCAATAATCACCTTCATTTGTTCATGAGTGGTATGCAGAAACTCAACAATTTTTTAGGGATGAACAAGCCTGCTGGAAATAGGCATAGTTGGGTTATGTTCAAAATGGTAATACTACTCCTAATTCCTCCAAGACCACGTTCGTCCCGACCACTAACAAAGCTCGGAATATTGTTTATCCTGAATCAAAGACCAAAAATGTCTTAAGATCGAAACCTACTAGACGACGTAAGGTCAATCATCCTACGTATCGACAACAACCTCCAAGCAGGTTTGAATCTAGGTTTATTCCCACCTGTCACCATTGTGGCGCTTTGGGACACACAAGACCTAGGTGTCACAAACTCGCCACTAGAAGTAAAAGTTAGGATGTCTCGAGCACGGTTAACTTCCTTGCCAATCAGGTTAGCCACTTAACCAAGATGATGACTCGGTTAACTAAAATCACTTCTACTTCTAAGAAGATTTGGGTAGAGAATTCAGAAAAAGCTAGCTAATATTAGGGTTCATATGAAAGGAGCGGCCTCAATGAAGAACCTAATTTTGATCAACATTTCCAATTGAAGACACACAAGCCACCCCATACTAGTCCCTACTTCTTTATAGGAGGCAACAATGGTAGAATATCTATTTTCATTATTAGCCTTATTCCTTTGAACATTTGCTTTCTTAAAAAAGTCTTTTATGAAGTGCCATATTTTCCCACCTTAATAGCACTTCTTATGCTTTGCCTTTCCTTATGAACTTTCTTGTCTCTTTTCCTTTGCTATTTTCCCCATTTTTTCTTAGTGAAACTCTTATTTCTATTATAGTTTGCTTGACTAAAATTACTCACCCATTTAGTTGGAAGATTTGTGTTTGGTAAAGAATTTTATGCATGTAGAACCTCCATGTGTTTTGATTTTAACTCCAACTCTCTATTCTTTAGTGAACTATGAATAATTTCATCAGTCACATCATCTCTATCATATTCTAAGATATTATTTACGTCTTTACTCCAAGTGCATTAACTAGACCAACCACTTTCTGATCAACAAAGATCTTTTCACCATAGTTTATAAGATCTTGACTGATTCTATCAAATCTATCCAAATTGAACCTTTACTGGTTGAGTTGACGCCATCCCCTAGTCTTCTAGTTCAAGATTTTTACGCTAACATTCATGACGTTAGCTGTTAGACCTTTAGGGTGTTTTTTCGGGGTAGGACTGTTAAGATCACTCCCGATGTCTTATCAAGTCTAGTGCATATCCCTAGGGTTGTTCATCCTTTATTTCCTTATCTTTATGTTGATACTTTTCCAACGGACTCTCTTGTCCATTCTACGATGTTTAATACACCGTTGTAGGGTGGTCCAGGTGCGATGCACACTGGATCTCTTCCGACTGATCGCCAAATTCTATTGCACATTGTGTGCACGAATCTGTGGCCCGTGTCGCATACCTCTTCATTACCTAGGGAGAGGGCTCGATGTTTGTACGTTTTGCTGCATGGTGATTCTATTGATCTTCCCACTTTTATTTGCTAGCAGATTCTTCGGGCATTTAGAGTCACGGGGACGAGGGTGGGGCTGCCGTATGCTTGTTTGATTTTTCGGTTCGTGACAGCCTTAGGAGTTAGTTTTTCAGAGGGGGTTCTCGAAGGGTTTCACGGCCAATTGGTCACATTACTATTTCTCAGATGATCCTATTGATGTCCCTATTTCTGTTGATCCATCCGAAACGTCACTGAACGGTTTTGAGAAGGTTGAATATTGAGATAAACACATTCCTTTGAGATCATCTTCATCTATTTTGCTTTCAACCTTCGTCTTGTTATTGGCTTTTGGCGGTGAAAACATCATATTCATAATCCAAGTACCAAACTGCTACTTCCTTCATATCTGTCAGAGTTTCTGAAGATTAAGGAAAGGTGACTGGAGTTCCAGTCGTTGAAGAACGCGGTGTTCTTCATGCATCCACAAGAGATAAATGATCTCAAAAAGGTAGGAGTTGTTGCAGGAGAGCACAATCCAGGAGAGCTTTGGAAACTGCAGATGGATGTGGGTGCAGGAACACAGAATCCAAGAGAGCTATTAGAATTACAATCAGGAGATCAGATAGTACGCATCGTCTAGTCTGGAAGATTGTAAGTTATAAATCGTTTATAGTGGATTGTTGACTGACAAAGTGCCCGAAGTTTTTACCCAATTGGGTTTCTCCATGATCAATTTTGTGTTATTTATTGCTTTCATATTTGCGGTAATTCAACATACAAAAATATGAATTGCATGATTAACCATCTAGAAAATAATTAATAGTGACTCGTTGCTATTTAATTGTTAAATAATTTTAATTTCGCATAATCACCTATTCACCCCCCCCCCCCTCTAGGTGTTGTTAAAGTTGAACTACTTATTTTCACAATCCTTAATTCGCATTTTGACTACAATTACATTATAACTACTCAAATACATAATGTAAACAATCCGTTACATTTTCCTTTTTATTCTCAATAGCCATGCAATTTAAATTGGTCATTGATATAAATGTGTGTTGCATACAAAAATAGAATGCACCTTCAATTCCAAAATTTTAGAACATGATTGTTGCCTCGATAATTTCATGCGCGTAAATGAGATTGCAACGTCCCGTATGACACATTTTTTTTTCCTTTTTATGGGATTGACATATAACATCTGCAAACTTTGGAACTATTGAACACATGCAATACCTAAATAGATTTTGTGAAATATGCAAATCAAAATTAGAATGCATATACCATCAAATGTTCAATTGTCAATTTTTACTAGTGTTTACACAGAATATAAAATGCACATAATAATTTGTCTTTTAGATTGTTGGATAAATAGGTGCATAATTTATATTTTGAAGTTGAGAGAATTGTCTGAAGACCTTTGTGAAGTCGCCATTTATTGTAAGTTATAATCTTTTTGAGAGTTTTTGGAGCGTAAAGTATTTGCAAGTGAGGAGGC
>CAIGRP010044151.1:0-15553 GCA_903798385.1 Fraxinus cuspidata
ACTAGATATGGTTCTCTAGATATTTTTTCGTGTACTTATGGAGTCTTTGGACATTTATGAAGATTCATATGGTCGCCTTTTGATATAGAAGTATTAATAGGGTAGCAATTTTACAGTTGAAAATATTCTAGAGTTTTTAAAGTATAAAACTCTTGTGCCAGAGCAAGAAGACTAGAATAATTTTTATAACACAAAACATATAATTTTTTAAACCTATGTCCTTCGTCTCAAAGATTGAGGATAATCATTTTAAAATGGTCTTAACACGCCCCTTCTCATGCTAGGCCAATACAATGTCATCAACATCAAAATTAGAATTACAACATTCTATCACACCTTTACATAAATACAATGATCTTTGTCCACATGACAAAATGTTGTATGAGATATAAACCCTGTTAAAAAACTTAAGTACCATTGTCAAGATGATGAGTGTAACTATAAAGCTACAACAACACTAAAAGGCATTTAACATGAAGTCTACAAGTCAATTCATGTTAATCTTTTTAATCAATTCTCAACTGAAAATAAAAATACAGTCTTTGGATCTATCGTGTTTCAATATTCTTCCAAATGCAACAATGAAAAATGATGAAATTTCGTAGGTGAATTCTAAAGTATATTATATACATAACTTAAAATTTTTGTTAAGGTTTCAAAACTTTACATACAAAATTCATAACTAAATTTAATCATGTAATGTCATATTTAAGTGTATATTACAGCAAGGAATTCAACCTTATGGCTTTGATAGCAATGTAGGAATTCGTAGCATGCATAATCATAAATTACGGGTCAAGAGTCCCTACTTGAAATGATGAATTTTGAGATTTTTTTGAAATGTTGAATCACCTTACTTTCCAAACTCCAAAATATGCATTTTCTTGTCTCCAATGATCTCAATCCTGATCACAATGGAAGGGAATTGCTATCCACAATTTAAGTACCAATTTTTGTGAGTTATAATGCCATACATATGGTTTTGGGCACTTCTCAATTTATGTGTATTTTTTCATATGAATTTCACACATTTTTATTGCCACTTATTCTCTTTCATCATGTCATTCTAAGTTACGGGAATTATTTCAAGATTATGGAAGTGGATGAGAGTTGATGGAAGTTATGGGTTTGAATTCTATTCAAACCACTCCCTCCAATTCACTTTAATAACTTATGAGTTGGGTCACCGCATATGGGCGACCACGACCCGTATTTTCCAACACAAAGGAAAGAGGGAATGTGAACAAGGTGATGGTACAGACAAATAGAGATTAACACCTGGAAGAAATGAACTGTAAACAACCTAGACAGACATTTTAAACAACATATTACCACAAACATTTTCTTCCTTTAGTAACTCATCATACACACTGATCAAATTAACCACAAACTGAGATTTTAGCTGAAATTCCAAAATACAAAAGCTAACAATCATCTAATCACAACCCTTGTAATGAAAATGAGATTACATATATTAAATATGTAAATTAAATATGAAGATTTTTAAACCTCAAGAATTTGGCTTGTTTCTTGAACTTGCATAAATCAAAACAATAAAACATCAAAATCAACAACTTGGATAAGGAGAAAGGCCACGAATTTAAAGGGACAGAAAAAATTCGACTCGTTTTCCTAGAAAATTAAAATTTTCTAACAAATGGGACCCAATGAAATGCATATATTAATAAATACCATGAAATTGTTGATTGACGATTTGAAATAAACAATAATTTCAGAACAAACTAGAGTCAAGCCCATGAATACATTACATAAATACAAACTTAACAAGAGCTTACCTGAATTCGAAGATCTGATCATTCGTTATTTGATCCACCATCAAGAAGATCCCATTTATCGTCTTCATATTCCTTTTTGTTCTTGGGCATCTCTTCTATCATAAGTGAAGGTTCTTGATCCAGGAAGAATAGCCAGAGAGAAGAGATCTCAGGAGGCTTGACTTTGAAGTTGAGAAAGAGACTTCATGAGAATTACTAGGAAGTAGGGTTTCTCCTTTTGATAACATGTTAGGCCAGTTTGGAAAAGTTTGAATAGTAAATCGACTCGATCTACCTAAATTTGAAATTATAAATAAACCAACTTGACTTGTTTTTAATTTAAATTAATCCAACCCAATTCGGATCTATGGTTTGTGATTTATGGGCCAAGATCTAGTGCCTAGGTCTTTCCTGTGAAGTATGAACTAACAAGTCGATGATATCAATCACTCAATCATAATAGGATTTTTCTGCTATATATTTCTTAGAAGAGTTGAAATAGAAGGTCTTTCTATCAACTAAGATGCTAATTGCCTTGTATTCCCTTTTGCAGCAGGGTATAACACCTCACCACCTTGATTTTTGTATGCGTGATGTGGTAACAGATCCTGGCTTTACTCACATCTATGTAGATGAACTCCTACACATTTGGACAAATTGTTAATAGCACATTGTTTTCTTCGATTGTGGATGGCCATTTTCATGAATACTTCGATATCAAGTCAGTCGATAGAATAAATATATTAGGGTGTAGGATGGTCGAAAACGTGAGCCACATTAGTGTGTGGACACTTGGTAGTTAAGGAATAATATAAACAAGAGAATGAACAACCTTTCTTTTATTTTTATAAAATTGCATTACCTCTAAATGGTACTAAATGCGAACTTTTATAGTAGTAGAGGAACAATTGCCATTATTGGATAAAAAGACACGTGGCCTTATCGTCATAACCGACGAGTCTTCTCTTAGGTGTCTTCTATCAATTATTGGCTAAGTTCCATTTGATGTTTTTGAGAGGTAGACACCCTAGTGCCTAGGTCTGGTTTAAAAAAATATAGATCAACAATTCTATATTTTATACATCTGCTATAGAGATGTCACATAAATTAATCATAGTAGGATTTTATACAAAAGTTCTCTTGGAAGAGATGAAGTGGGATGTGTTTTCATATAGAAATAAGCTAATTGACTTGGGTTTCATCCTACAGTAGTTTATAACACCTCGCCTAGGCCACGAGGGATTGGACCTTACATGACACCTCGACGAAAGTGGGGCATTGCCTTAGTTACTTTATGTATGGCCTGACCTCGACCAGACAGGATGTTGATGTAGAGTATGGGCATGGTTAAGCTTGCTAGCTAGCTACCACATGACTGCGGTACGGAGTCTCATTAGAAGAAGTATAACAATAGTCTTCTAAGTCCATGTATGGATATTTATGTAATACATATATTTTTGGGTTGAGCATATTATACAATAGCAGGATGGTATATTGTGGAAGTGATGTATGGCATGGAGCATTTTACTTTCCTTTTGCTAGGTGATAGTTATACATTTGGACATAACATAATAGTCTTCTAAGTCCAGGCACGAATATTCATATAATTTGTGGATTTAAAGTGTAGATAGAAGATGAGCCTATGAAGGATACACAGGTTGATGAAGCCGTGATGCAGATGTGAGATCTTTGCATGAGGACAGAGCTCTGAAAGATAGACAGATCCGTGAAAGCCAAGATGTAAAGATGAGGTCCTTGTGTGAGAAAAAAGGCTCTAAAAGATAGGAAGCATGATTAAGGATATGATGCAGAGGCAATGTCTTTTCATGAAGACAATGCTAAAAAAGATAGACGACTTAATAAAAGCTACGTTGTAGTGATTAAGTCCTTACATGAGGACGAGGCCCTGAAAAATAGGCAGCTTAGTGAAAGTTGTGATCCTCCTTTTTCTAAAAAAAGCTCAAGATTTGTTGCGGAGCAGTCCTGAGGAGTCGACATCAGAGGTGCTTGAGATGCTGCCTCTTGAGATAACTATTGTTTTCATAGATATAATATGTTCTGGATGGAGAAGGGTAGGACCACGTTACCTCTTGCGAGGCTAAAGATCTCTTTGTGGTTAATAATGCTCGAGTAGATGGGGCATTAAGCATAAGCATTGTTGTTGAGGTCTGGTATGCAGCCTTTAGAATAAAAATAATGAATTTTCCAAAAGGTTGGAGACCTTTGCAAGCATTGAGAAAAAAGTGAGGAGAGTAAGAGTTGAGCCTGAGAGCTCAGAGTTGAAGAGAATAGAGTTTGATGTGAGGTTAGATTCTACTGAATTCAAAGTTAGTCACTTGAAGAGAGAATTTTATGAATCAGAATCCTAAGTGGTTGCAATGACTAAGAGGGTTAACCAATCCAATGAGCACCAACGCCTCACGATTGAGGCACTAAAGGCCTCAACTAAAGAGAAAATTTAGTTGAGGTAGCAAGGGGAGGCCTAAAAGGAAAAAATTAAATCGCTGAAGGTAGAGGTAACTATAATTGGCAAGGTGGCGATCAAGAACTATATTGATAATTTCAACAAAACAAAGACGTATAATGACTTAGCTAATGTGTGGGCTTCTTAGAACGCCAAAGAGATTATGGCTTGCCTTAGGGTAGTTCATCCCCGAAATGGATATTACCTTCCTAGAAGAGGAGTTCGGTGGGCCAACTAAGGTCGACCTGACTTCAAGGTTGTTTTTGACGAGGCTCATGATGATGCTTCAGATGATAAGGTGGCTTAAGATAAGGATGCGGTTAGGAAAAGGGCCTTAGTAATAGTGGATGATGTGGTCGCATTCAACCCTTAAACTTTTATTGTTTGTGCTTTCAATTTAAAGGTTCCTGGATGAACACTTAATCTTTCCAAGTGTTGTAGCCTATTACGTATGTATGTAACTTTCATTCAACCGTCATTACCTATGCTTCATCTCATATAACACCTTGACTTCAATTAAATGAGCTGACATGATCATGATAACTTCAAAAGTAATAGCATCTCTAACGTCCCGTTTAGGTATGGTAGCTTAGATCTTATTATAAAAATTTGTAGATCAACTCATCTTAATGCATCAAATAACAGATCTGACATTAACCATATCACCTCGAACCTAGTAATGAAATTGGTAAATTGAAGAAAGTGTTGATGCATCGGATAATTAAATCACATCGGACTGAATGATTCAAATTTTGTAAAATTGGACAAGTGAGTTACATCTTATTATCATATCGCCTCAAACTGAATTATTCAAATATTTATTAACTTAATGCTTCATTGCATAGTGTATGATGCATCCATAAACTGAATGATGAGGTCTCTTTCATAGGTTTTGAGGTGAACTTCCTTTGGGACACTCCACAACTTTTCTACTGAAGTAACAATAGACTTCTTTGCATGGTGGTGGCTCATTTATGCCAAGTACTTCTTACATGATGGATGGTTAAATTCATATAGGGTATTATGAAGTCTATCACCAAAGTTTTGAGATGGCTCCATTTGGGATGCATTATACATCTCACGTCGTGTGGCAAAGGAATTTTTTGCAAGAGGGTGGCTCATCCATGCCAAGGGCTTCCTACATGGTGGATGATTCGTCCATGTAAGGTATTATGAGGTCTACCTCATAGGTTTGAGGTTGGCTCACTTTGGGATGGTTCATACCTCTCAACATGGACATTGGCTTAAGGACGGTGAGGTGTTGAAAAGTGCTTCTTGACTCTTAGCTCCTCATAGAGCTCTTTAACCATTTTGTGGTCAAACTACCGCTCATTATTAGATATGATTGAGTAAGAAATGTTGAATTGGCATATGTTGTTCTTTCAGAGGCATTTGAAAGTGTTGGCTTATGTGATTTTAGCATTGATTCAACCTCTACCCACTTTGTAAAGCAACCAATGGCTACAATGGCATAGCTCGTGTTACCTTTTCCTTTTGGTAGGGGAATATGAAATCAATTTCTCACTTGACAAATGGCCAAGGATAGGTACAACTGTGATCTCTTAGGATGGTTGTCCCTATAATTTTGTGAAGTTTTGGCACTTGTCCCATTGCCACACAAATTGAAATGCATCATTTTTCAAGGCAGGCCAATAGTATTCTTGCTTAAGAACCTTTTGTGCGAGTGTGGATCCTTCATTATGATTGACACATACGTCTTCATGAATTTTCTTGAGAATCTACCGCATTATCTTCTCTTGTGCATCGAAGGAGGGGTAAGGAGAAACTTCTCTTATACAATACATCATCTTAAAGAATGAAATGTGAAGCTTTCGTCTAAGCTTATAGGCTTTATTACTTTATCTTTGTTATTAGATAGGACTTGGTCATTGAGGATGGCTATGATTTGTTGCATCCATGGTGGGACGCCTTCAACCTATATCACTTCATCTCCCATGGATATGGATGGTCTGGAGAAGTGCTCAATTGATACTAACTTTAGTTGCTCAGAAACTTTGTTGTGGGTATTTTTAAGGCATGGAATTTATACCAACACAAACTTTTTAAAAGATGGGATGAGATACATAACTAGTTTGAGGTATGTTGCTATGCTCTTGTCTCTTGCGAGGAAGTTGCTATTGACTTGGTTTACCACCAACTGAAAATCTCTACTTATAAGTAGCCTCTTCACTTGCATTTCTCTAGCCAATCTGAGGCAAGTATGTGGCCTTCTAGGCTTACTAAGACCATTCCTACCCTAGAACTTTCCTCCCCATAGGAGCCATCCACAAAAGCCTCTAAGTTGGGGGCTCGACTGGTTCTATCATCTTTTCTATTTTGGGGACATTAATGAATTCTGCAACAAAGTCCGCAAGTGCTAGACCCTTGATGGAAGTTTTTGACTTGAAGACAATTTTAAATTCATTGGGCTCTACAACCTATTTTATTTACCTACCAAAGAATCTGACTTCTGGAGCACTTGTTTAAGTGGAAAGTTTGTTAGAACATGTATGCTGTGGGCCTAGAATTATGGCCTTAACTTTCTTGTAGTGATGATAAGGGAGAGGGTGAATTTTTCTTTGTCTGGGTAGCAGAACTTTCTTGTAGGAGGGCTTTGCTCACGCAGTAAATATGCAGTTGATGGTTTCCTTCTTCTCTCACAAGGATTGAGCTATGGCCTCTTCATATATAGCAAAATATAGTTGTAATGGCTCATCAGCTTTTAGCTTGGAGGGGTGCCTGGCATAGCTTCTTCGGGTCCTGGAAAATCTCTACACACTTCTCTATCTATTGGAACTTCTTCCTCCTTTGAAAATTGTGAAGAAAGCAATGTATTTATCAGTATTTTTTCAGACAAAGCGACTCAGGGCTACCACCCATCTAGTTAGGTTCTACATCTCCTTTTGCTTTTGATGGGACTTCATCTCTATCAAGGCTTTGATCTTTTCAGGGTTAGCCTCAATACCTATTTGGTTGACCATGTAGCTTAGGAACTTTTTGAAGGTGGAGCCAAAGGCAAGCATCCAGGTGTTTGAAGTAGTCTTTTATTTTGAGGCTTTTCACAAGCATGTCATCTACATATACTTCCATGGTTTTGCTTGTTGACAAGCCTTTGATAGGTGGCTCTTGCATTTTTCAACCAACTTGGCATCATTTGTAATAGCTGAGGCATCTATCAGTGATGAAAGATGTATTCTCCTAATCTATAGGATGGTGGCAACTCACTTTTTAGTCAAGGCCAACCATATCTTCATGTTTCCAAGCAAAGATGTCCAAATTTTTGCATAAGAAGTCCATCAACTTTTCTTTTGCCTTTTGTTTTAAAAAATTTCCCACTTGAAATGACTTAGTGGTCTTGAGGGACTATGAAGAAGCTCTTTTATTAGAGCTATTTGTAAATCGAACTCACTGATGTTGGGGTCTAATTCATCATATATAGCCCCTTCTTTATGGGTCATCACTTCTGCAGAGGCATCTATCACTTTGATATCTTCACCTTGTTCAGAGGACTACCTTTCTTCAAGTGTATCGATCATTCAGTGTTGCAACACCATATTGACGTTACGGGACTTGGTCTTTCATATGAAATTCAAGTAACATTCCCTAGCCTCCATTAGTCACCTCCATCCATTGCAATGCCATGTTCTGTAGGAAACAATATGTACAAGTGATGTATGGAGCTGATGGCCAGTAATTTTTTTAGTTCAAGTCTTCCCAAAATCCCTTGAATGGCCGACATGTTCTCTACCATGAGAAATTCTATGTAATGGCGAGCCATCTAAGGTGGTGTCATAATCTCTACCACAAGAGTGATTTTTCATTTTGAGATGATGTTATCACCCATGTTTATAGATAGCGGAGAAGTCATGGGGTTAGTTTATGGTCCACTAATATCTTGTCATATGTGGTTCCAAAAAAGATGTTAAAATATCTCTCATTGTCTACAATATATGCTTCAGTCCACTGTATGCTACTACAACCCTTACTACTAGAGCATCAGAATGGAGATAGTGTAGACCTATTACATCTTTTTAGGTGAAGGTGATGGCTTGATATCCTAAGTCCCAGGCATGATTATTGACTATGCAGTAGCTATTGAGTAATCCTTGGCCTCCTTAGCATAATTTCTTTGCGCATTCCGAAACTCATCCCCTACGTAGGGACCTCTAGATATTATGTCTATCTCTCGGATTAGTATGTTGTCCACGTCCACTGGTGTCTCTACTTTCTCTTTTCCCATTTGTGGCTTTTCTATGCTCATCCTTTCTATGGAAATGAGGGTCTTCTCTAGGAGGTTACCTCGACTTATCTCGTCTAAGCTATTGGGCTTTCCTTGGCTGGGGTAGATTCCCCTGTAGATGGGTGATTACATTTCCTAGAAAAGGGGATAATTCCACTCCGCAGGTGGTATCTCATCTCTTCACTCGTTAGTATTGTAAACATTTGATCGATGTATGTGCAGAAAGATTGCATCTTGGAATAGGGCCTAATCGTAGTCCCAATGTCCCTTCTTTGTTGCCCTTTTAGGAGCCGACTGTCATGGGGTAGTTTTTTGGTTCCCATAGCCACTCGGTTCAACCTCTTTGTAAGTTAAGACTACATCGTTCAAAGTGATCTTAGCAAAGGTATGACCTGAGGTAGGGATGATGCTCTGCTTGTGTCCATTGTCGGTTCACTAAGTAGAGATTGGGTCTCTTCTTCTTTGCCTCGAATATGGTGGGAGTCCAGTAGTCTTCCTATTGAAATGATCAATCATTTTTTTATTGATGATCTTGCCCTTCATCATCTCCACCAAACCGTCAGAGGTAGCAGGTTTCTTGTAGTAAACATCCTTCCAGAATATGGTGTTCATGTTGAGGCCCCTTTAGGGCGGAAAGGGCTTCTATATTGGTATGCTTTTTGTAGTAGGTCGTTTGATTAGTAAAATGGGCCAGGTAGTCCTTTACCCCTTCACTGGTTGCTTATCTTAAGTCTTGGATGCATTAGATGGGAGATTTTCCTTCCTTCTTGGATAAGTATTAGTTCAATAATTAGCTTTTCAGTTCTAACCAACACTTGATGTTCCCTGGATAGAGCCTGTTGTTCCACATCTTGGCTCATCTACAAAGAGTAAAGTAGAAAGCTCTATATTTTAAAGGTAGAAAGACACTTCTCAAGCTTGTGTGGGTCTTACAAGTATTGATGTGCTCTTTCAAATCATCTCTTTCCTCAGACAAATGAATCTTGGGAGGCATAAAGTGACTTGGAACTTGGGTGCTTTGAAGCTCCTAAGAGAATAAGAGATTGTCATCGTCATCATCATGATCATCATCAGGCTCTTAGATTCTACATGGTACATCAAAAATACTTATCATCAGCTTGATATCGAAGATGTTGCAAGGTCTTCGCTTGTTCTCTTGTCGTCTCTGCTTATCTTTTCTCTCACCTATTTCTAGGATCGGGGTTACTTTATCTCATATGATTTTGCAAGTGCTCATATGGCCTTTCTATGTAAAGTGGCTATTGAGTCCTATTTCTAGGAGCCTCTAGGCCAATCCTATTGAAGACGCTGGTGGAACTTTGAGGTCTTTGCTCTCGTTTGTATTCAGGAGAAAAATCATCCTCTATGTTGAACGGGTCGATCAAGGGTTGAATATGTTGTGTATTTTGTTGACATATCCATTCCTAACCCCTTTCAATAAGGCTAGTACTTCTCTTATGCCTATGAGATTGGGCCTATCGTTTTGAACCTCTTTCTCCTCTTGTTGGTGGAAGAGACCTAGTTGAGGTACATTTTGGGGAATTTGATAAACTGCTTGATTTTGCATTTGGAGGATGAGTTGTTGCATGATGGAGTTCTGCTCCGTAATATTCCTCATTTTGGCA
This sequence comes from Fraxinus cuspidata, assembly GCA_903798385.1. NCBI lineage: Eukaryota > Viridiplantae > Streptophyta > Magnoliopsida > Lamiales > Oleaceae > Fraxinus > Fraxinus cuspidata. The sequence continues at coordinate 10,105 of CAIGRP010044151.1, forward strand.
GCCATTTTTGTCAACTCTCTAGTGAGGCTTGCAACGACCCTACTACTTCGATGATGATAAAGTATTTGATGAGTAACATTTGTTAAGAAGACCTCTTCTTTAGAGACCTCTCTTTCCCTCATGGATGTATATAATTTTCATTAGCACTTATTGTAGGTGCATGCCTTCTTTTTTCAAAGATAATATCTTATAAGCAGTTTTTTTATCCAAATCTTTCTTCTTCAAGGAACACAAACACCTAAAACCACAAAGAACACTTTGAACCTTCTTCTTTTAAAACTTTGACTTATTCTTTATTCGAGAAAAAACCATTTTGAAGGGGAAAGTCGAAGCATTTTTCGGCAAAGCTTTTTACACAGGGTTTGTTCATGGTTGATAATGTAGTTTCTCACAGACAACGCCAATCTGTTGACCTCAGTTTTTACATTGATTACGTGATCAACAAATTCTGACTTCACTTACGTTCACATAGATAAGCTCTTACACACTTGGATAAACATTTTTAGTAGCATGGGCTTTCTCCAATAGTAGGGAAGGTGGTCGTGAGCACTTCGATGATCAAGTTAGTTAATATAATGAGTATATTTGGGTATGGGATGATCGAAAGACGTGAGCTACATTAGTGTCGGATACTGGGGGTTTACAAGATAATAGAAATGAGAGAGTGAGAAACCCTACTTTGAATGTGTAAAATTGCATTATCTTCAAATGACACTAAGTGTGAGCTTTTATAGTAGAAAATGATTAGTAAGAGTCGTTGGATGAAAAGACATGTGGCCTCAACCATGAGGCTAGATAAAAAAGGGGTGGGTCGGCTTGGGAGTGATTAATTAAAAGGGATAGAAAAGATATAGCTTTGAAAATCTAACCTTGCATTGCCTGCGAATGACACTAAGTGTGAGCTTTTATAGTAGAAGAGAAAAAATTTACACCATTGGAGGAAAAGATATGTGGCCTCATCGTGATAGTAGAGATGTCTTCTCTTAGGTCCCATTCCATCAATCATAGATGAATGACATATAATATTTCTGAAAAGTAGCCACCTTTTAGGCACTTGCTGTAGATATGTCACATGAATCAATCATAAGAGAATTGTGTACAAAAAATCTCTTAGAAGAGGTGAGGTGCTATCTATAAACAAAGAAGCTAATTGCCTCTAATTCCTTTCTACAGCAGGTTATAACACCTCGTATAAGCGATGGATGGTAGGCCTCTACATGATACCTCGATGGAAGTGGTGCATCATCTTGAATACCTTATATATGGCCTCACCTCGGTCAGGTAAAGCGATGATGTGGAGTGTGGACCTAATTAGGCTTGCCAGCTAGCTGCCACGTGATCGTGATCTGGAGTCTCATTAGAAGATGTGTAACATTCTCTTTTATTTCTTATCTATATTTGCTTATTTTTCTCTTAATGTACTTGATCAGTGTCTAAAAGTGCTTCAAAGATATATCATTTACAAGGCATTTTACATTCATTTTGCATAAGTTCACTCCTTTTAGTCTCCAATTTCAATTCTCTTGCCATAGATTCAATTTGCATAAATACATGGTTAAAAGTGCAATTAATCGAATATATATTTATATATATTTTGGCATGAGTATTATACTTTTAAAGTAGTATTTATTTGGTGTATTTCAAATGTATTTCCAATGTAGAGCAAGTGGAGAAAATATGTTAAGAGTGGTCAAAATGATGAGCTGTCTCGAGTAATATATAGTTGTCTCGGTAAAATGATCATTACTTGAGAGTAGATATCTAACCAAGGTGATTCAAATTGGGTTGGAAAGATAAGATATGTATCTACAACTTTCATGTTTGACACGAAGTCAAATCCTCATCATAGGGCAGCCAAAATTACCGTTCAAGTCCAGGTTGTTACTTGCCATATACAACTTTTCTACCTGTGAGTAGCACCCATTGTTTAAGCCATATATTGTGTTATAGAGATCCAATGGACCTGATATTTGTACCTATGGAAAGAAAAGACAAGTGGCTACAATTCATCTTGGGTCAAAAGTCCAAATTTTCTGCACAACATATCTGCAAATTGGTATCAATTTGCACATTCCAGCTGTCTTCAAGCTGGACAGAACACAAGTTGCTATTATCCACTTGCATGTTGGATGTTTCTTTGCCTGTAAAAGGGGACCTTGGCCAAGAGTTTGAGAGCATCAATTCCTCTTCATCCTATTCTAGTTTCCTTCATTTTCACTTTATTACATTTCATTAGGTATTTCTTAACCTTTAGCTAGAGCTAGGGGTAAAACTTTGATGAATTTGTAGTATTGTCTTTGATCTTTCATTTTGTTCTTCAATGTTGGTCTTCTCACTTGGTTGAAGTATATGTTCTACAAATGGTTTTGGTTTGTTAAAGACTTTAATTCATTGTTGACAATTTTGGCACAATGAATGCGTAGATAATCTCTACATACCAACAACTTATTTTGACATATTCTCTCAAACAATTATGAAGAACTAACTTTTAGTATATTTGCAATCAATGTTACATATTCTCAATGTTACATCTTCCGTATGAGATCACTCCCTAGTTGATTTTCATATGAGTTAAATAAAAGATCAATAATACTCATTTATCCGAAGTGAATCCCCAACCCTCTAGTGTTCTTCTTCGCCAACTATTTACTACTCATAGACTAGTTTATTTCCTTCCAATTCCCTGTGGTTCAACCTTGGACTTCCGAGTTTACTACTTGAGACAACCTGCACTTGGGTTTGCAACCTTAAAGTTGTAGCAGTACTCTTTGAGTGGAATTTGGTAAAATGCATGGGATGGGTTATGGTTTGGTAAGAATTGTTTTACTTGTATAGGTTAATTCTACCAAGATACAACTAAATAATATGGTTGAAAGTAATCTCATGTGTCAATCCTAAAACATTGATGGAGGCTATCAAATAAAAAATCAACATTACATTCTCTTCATGCATTGTTTGATGAGGAAAGGGACAATCCTAACCCTTTTCAAGTCAAGTAGTGCTTAACATACTGCTTGGAAGAAAAAGGCTTTGCATTTTGGCACAACCTTTACTTAAGTGTCTAGTGGCTTTAACGTTGCAAGTCAATGCCCGAAATGTGCCTAATATGGGCACCCCAAAAAATGACATGGCATGGCAGGGAATGCTTGACATCAATTTGCCCAGGCACATTTTGGGGTCATGTAACCGATTAGGCTATGCCTGGCCTTGGTTAGTTAGGCATCTCCTAGTACAGGTTGTGCCTAATATTGGACCAAGCACCGCCCTCTATAAAAATATTCCTTCAGATATTGTTTGTGAATGTCTTAGTACAGAAAACTTTATGTTGACTTCGTGATTAGCTTCATTGTTAAGCACAAATGATCGTCATGTCCCACTCCTTAAAACTAACGTATATCTAATCAAACCATCCAAATTCGCTACAAATAAGGATCTTCGTGTAGCATAAAGGGGTTTCTTTGAGAACACATTTCACATACATAACCTTCATACTTATTTAGCTAACATTGTTGCTCCTATGAGACATCCAGCAACTCAATTTTGTGATTAATATCATAGGGCGCCATGTAACATCCCAAATTTTTCGATGATTTTAAAAAAGTTTAGGGGGTTTGGTGTTATAACTGAGATATTTCAATTAAAGCAAGATATAAAAAATATTAGAAATGGTGCTACTTTAAGGATAAGAAAAAGTAAGATTTAGCTACGCAGTATGCATAAAAATAATTGCGATGTGCACAACAATAAAAATAATTAGGGTCAATAAGGCACTGTTCTCTTTACCATTTTCAAGTCGTTTTCTATTTTCGATTTTCCAAAACAGCGAAAACGCGTTCTCTTTCCCATTTTCGAAAACACATTTTTGAAAACAAGTTAAAATTTTGTAAAGAAAACACAAAACGAAAAAAAATATTAGAAATGGTGCTACTTTAAGGATAAGAAAAAGTAAGATTTAGCTACGCAGTATGCATAAAAATAATTGCGATGTGCACAACAATAAAAATAATTAGGGTCAATAAGATTTCGCCAAGCGGTATAATAAAACAACATTATTTTTCAAAAAAATTAAAATGATATGCATGCCCCTAGCCTCACCTCTATATATAGAGGTGTCATTCCATTTGAGAATCATATAGACGTTTAAATAAGCTAGTTGCTCTAGCAAAAAATATATAAGTTAATCTTTAATTAATAATTATAATTACTTTCATATGTGTAAAGTGTAAGGATTTTTAATCGATATGTGGGCTTATATGTAATTATTGTTTATTAAATTAAAGGCTATCAATTTTGGTTAAACCCGTTTAAAGTGATCTAATAATGTTTCGATATTTTGGGTTTTGAAGCATCCAATTAAATTGTGAATCTTTATGTGTAGAGACGAGACTCGTTCCTAATTTCATGATGAGCCGAATTAGGTTAACAAGCTGTTAGTATATATATATATATATACAGTTATTGTTCCCGAATCACAAGTAATTGTTCATTCTTTCTGACTCTTAGCATCAGAGAGAAATAAATAAACAATGTGTTGATCTGTAAGACTAAAATCGTAGGACTCATTCGTTGCATTAACCATGTCTGATTAAGTTTTGATACCGCTTTGGTTCATGAATTCTTGATAATCCAACATGAACGATCATTATAACAGTAATGATTTTCCCAACAAATGGTATTAGAGCTTATTCATGTTGAATTATTGAGAATCAAAATTTAATTTGATTCTTGTGATAATTTCATTATTTTCAAATTTAGCGATTCTGGAATTAGATTTGTTAAATTTGAAAATTCTTTGGTGGTCTTCCATGATTTCAGTTCAGTTCTTTTTTATTAAAAAAATCCTGTTGCCGGCAGCATTGTAGCGAAGTTGCGCCGACGAGGAGCATGTAGCAGTGCACGAAGCACTGTCGTGGAAGGTGCACCTTACGGTGCTGAGCAGTGCTTAGCAACGACAGACACTGCTGCAAGCGCTACTGCAACAACAGGTAGCGATCACCGTTGTGGTATACGCAGCGCTCGTCGCTGCTTCAGTCACTAGGGGCGGCGCCGACGAGTGCTGCCCTCGAGATCCTTCCCCGTTAATTTTTTTTAGGGTTCTGCGAGGATTTTTTTGTTGGCGGGGACCTAGGCTAAAAATTAGATAATCTCAAGTCTTTGCTTGGAATTTCAGATTTTTAGAGGTGCAATTTTTAAAATGTATTTTTAATAATTCGGCCCCTAAAGTTTGAAGTTCATCCATCTTGGGCCTTTAAAGTTCTAGATTTAATAATTCAATCCTTGAAGTTTGAAAATTAATTAATTAGGACCATTAAACTTCATAATTTTGCAATTAAAACCCTCAAAGTTTTTTAATTTGTTCAAATTGGCCATTAAAGTTTTGAATAAATAATTTTTGATCCCCTAAAGTTTTGAATTATTAACCCTTAGGCTTCTAAAGTTTCAAAATAAG
>CAIGRP010044154.1:0-13921 GCA_903798385.1 Fraxinus cuspidata
AATTATTTTCCATGTTAAGACAAATAACTTTAGGCCACAGTAAGATATCCAATATCTTACACAGTTAAAGCAACAATAATGAAGGACAGCTGTGGGACTTTTTCAGTCTATAAATTGAAGACTTTCTCAGAAGAAGGTATCGAATTTTAAAACAAAATTTATCTCTCTACCTAGTTTTTTCAAAGTTTGTAAACATTTCAATCTCAGAAGAAGGTATCGAATTTTAAAACAAAATTTATCTCCCCACCTAGTTTTTTCAAAGTTTGGAAACATTGCAGTGTCTGTTTGGAAAGTAAAGCGTGTAGTAAGGTAATCTCTATGGAGTTCTAATCTCCTTAGAGATAGTACCAAGAGTGTAGCCGAAGTATGTATATGTACTCTTATGTAAGAGATATTAGTGTAATGTGTTTATGAAATTAAAGTTGTTTGTAGACATTGTCTTTTCATCCTTATTATTTTCTTAAAAACTCTTATCTTACTTATACTCTAACGGTGAAAACCTTGAGGGTTAGTGTAAATATCTTGTTGCCGTGTGTAGGCGTTGTTAGAGAAAGCCATTAGAACTTTGTTACCATTCAATGTGATGTTTTAACAAGGAGTTGAAAGGAAAATTGTGATTACATATGATCCATTGTGAGATATGCAAAAAAGTCAGAGAGTATACCAATAAATGTGCGGAAGTCGTGTTGGACCATAACTCACTTTCTTAAATTCAAATAATACCGATCACTTATATCTGAGTATACTAACATATGGAAGCAAGCTCAAGGGAAATTTCATTAATATTACTTTGCATTTACCTCATGCTTCAATACTGTAAGTTCTTTCTTATTTATGATAAAAACTTGCATTAATANTATTTGAGTATACTAACATATGGAATCAAGCTTAAGGGAAATCTCATTGATATTACTTTGCATTTATCTCCTGCTTCAATACTGTAAGATCTTTCTTATTTATGTTAAAAACTTGCGTTAATTCTCCTGCTATTTATGAAAATTTTGTTATTCTTATTTGAAGTTGCTTAGATAGAAAGTAAATTTTATGAGAAGACCTTTATCTAATAGGTTGAATATAGAAAGTAAAAAATTAAGATATATTTTAACAATTAGATTTTGTTTCAAATTATTTAGTAATAGATTAAAAATTAAATATATAAAAGAATATTTAGAATCTACTTTAATTAAGGATTGATAGATAAAAACAAGCATAATTAATTTTTCTATTTTAAACTAAAAATCCTATATTAGGAATAGAAAACATTGTATTAGCAATAGTATAATGAGAAGGATATTTATGTCTTTTTAATTTTGCCACTTGAGTTTGTAAACCAACTTTGTCAAGAGACTTTGTACATCTAGCATGGTCGCTAACAAGTAAGTATAGCCTCCAGTACCTGCAGGATTATTTCAGTAGCATAAAGTGTGTTCTGTAAGTTTTAAAACGTGATATTTCAAAAAGAGGAAAATGAGACAAATGTATGTATACTACTATGAAAATTGTTTAAAAAACGATTATTCGATTCGATTTTTTGGGGGCATTTATCTATCTAAATAAATGATAAAATTCAATTTCCTTTAGCACACAAATTGCCCCTTCCAATGCTGATCCATACAACCAACACTCCCCAACCCAAACCCCTCAATCCATGAAATTCTCCCAAGTAAGAACCAACCTCAAATTATCCCAAGTCATAACCATTCATCTAATTCTCATCAGCTTCCCCATATTCATTGCTCAAGCCAAGCTGATAAAGCTTTCGACCAATTTCCTCAGGTAACAGGAAAAAACCTGGGTGCTTAAACACCATTTCTTTTTCAAAACTCATAAAGGTGGTCATAAACTATAGTAGAATCAATCAATATCCCAGGAAGTCCAACAAATCAAAATTTTCAGCCACACCTCTTCAAAGATTGGCAACAGTATCATCGTACTACAGGAATGCAGTAACACCAATGAGGTTATTCTCCTTGCCTTGAGCAATTGTGGTGTTGTACTATAATTCCATAACTCCAAACCTTAACAAGACATGAAACGTATATTAGGATTCATGTCATAAAATTCAACAAAGTTTCTCATCCCATCTTCCTCCTTCAACCTGACTTGGAGCGGGCTATAAAAAATAGGGAAATTCAAAAAGTTCATTACTTCCAGTTATAGCAAAAATGCATAATCGAAAATATCAGTAATTACAATCAGAAACAAATTAATCTCTTGAAATTAGATCAGGTGACAATCAGTCAAGCAGGGATCTAGCTGACCGAGCAAATTTAAACACGAAAACCAGATAATAATTTCAAAAATGCATCAAGATTGATTAAGTCAGACTTGCGCGAGTACCAGCAGCACCAGCATGCCTAAGACCTTTCTTCTTCAAAATAAAGCTCGTCCCAATAAACAAGCTCGACAACATTGCCAATCCTAGCCCTCTCATATCATCCGAAACCCCCATTTTCCCACTTCTCTTTCTATATATTCANAAAAGTGAAAACTAGAAGTGATAAAAAGTTATTTAAGCACATGTTTGGTACACATTAAAATTTTCATTCTCATTCTTCTACTCATTTTCAACCACACATTCTTCAATAAAATAATATTTTCCATCATATCAATAACTTTTCTTTCTTTTTTCATAAATAACGTGGCTCAAACACACCTGTAATGTATCACCCCAACCCACTACTTTTTGCTTGTAATCATTAAAACTTTTGAATTTACAAACAAAACAAAAGTACTTCAATATATGAACGACAAACTTGAATTCCCGCCAATTGAACCCAAAAATAGGAGCACAATATTTAACGATATTTCAAAACCTACAAAAAACAAGAAAATGTTAATCAACAAATTCTATTTTGATTGAGGAAAAAAGAAATAAATTCTTGTTCTCTCTATTTGGACTGAGAAATCAAGAAAAACCGAGGAAAGGGAGATATAAAAAAATCTATGTGAAAAAGGCCATGCTACTTGTACACCGGGGTGTCAATCCTGGTGTGTGTACAAATAGCATTTTGCATGTGAAAAACTCCTCCATTCTCTGAAGAATCATTCTTCATGCCGGGAAAACTTGTTCCTCTGTCCCTACTTGATTTGTAATACATGATTGAGTGGCCATGCCGTCGTATTCTCAAACTGTATTTTCAATTATTTAAGATTTATATTTGATACGGTACTTGATTATGCTGGCTAGGTCTCACATGACATGCTTGTACTTTTTTATTATTTTGATTTGGTGGGGATTGTTGTAGCTATTCAGAAAAAAGAAATCTTTACAAAGCAAAATTTTCTTTAAAAGAAAATTAAATCAAAAAATAATTTAAATTATATTATTTCGTCACTACGACACGTCCTAAGAGTTCAAACTAAAGTTTTGGATCACGATAGTAAAGTTTCACGCCTTTTTTTAAATTTTTTTTAAGATATCGAATTTCTTTTAAACGACAAATCTTTATATTGATTTGATTACGTTATTTGTGCCTACACACTTATTAATAATTGTTGCATTTGTTAAGTGCTTAAATTTTAAAGATTAAATACACCAATTATATTACAGAATAACCCCAAATTCAATCCCATTATTTTGAATTCTTCTCACTCACGGTTTTCTTTCACTAAGGCACCCCATACCATCCACTTATCATAACCTCCCCACTCACATTATCCTTAATAACTCCTATTTAATTAACTGCCAACCGCTACCCATTTGCAATTTAAAACCATAACTTCCTACAACCCCCAAAAGCCATGTTTTTCCTCCCAAACTTTTATACCTATACATAAATTTATTTAGCCATTTTTCCATAGACCATAGACACTTTGAATCTGAAAAATTTTATAAGGAGAGGCTAAAAGTACATGGCATTTTATTACAAATTGGACACAAAAGGGTATTCAAACTCCAAGCATTTAAGGTGGGGTGTTTTTTGGCATATTTGTAAGTGAAGTAAAAATTATTGATTTTTGATTTGCATTAAACATGTTATTGTGTTGCTTATGAGAGAATGGAAGCACCATTTGGTAGTTCAAATAAGAAATGAAAAGATGATTTTTGTTACTTGAAAGGAATGATCAAAACCTAAGAGTAAGCGAACTATCTGATCACCGGTTCACTTTGCAATTGATAGTGACACAAATAACCAAAGTTTGCATTTTTAGAAAACATATTTTTTTTTTATCATTTACTTAAGTGTTTCCTACTAAGTATTATTTGTGGTACTCATCCCTACTAAATTTACAGGTTAATTAAAGGTATGACAGTGGTTTGGCATGGTGGCAAGTGCTCGACGATTTGAAATGCTCTTCAACTTTCTAATAAATTTTCAAATATGTGAATCTCTTATGAACACTTAGATGACACTTTTAAGATATTTAATTATCTATTTTGTCTAGTTTTTGTATATATTGCGTGTCGACTATAATTTAAAAGTGTTGGGTTGATTATGCATGAAGTTTAATTATTGTTGAATTGAATTTTCAGATTCTGTCATCCTATTTAAAAATGGTATAACTTGGTTTGCGATACATGTTTTAGAGTATAAACAGTGGGCTTTGAAAGATTTACGAGTCTTTTAATAGTATTCTTTTGAATTTCCTTATATTATTACTAGAGAAAAAGTTTGTCCATTTTAGTAGACCGCGTCGGGTCAGTTTCAAAAATATTGTCTAGTATAGTTGAAAAATATTTTCGTGCTCCAAACATTATCTTCGAGACCCCAATTTTTTTTATATTTTACGTATATGAGTGTTATAGTCTCTATTAATTTTCATAAATTTTAGTCGACATTTGTTAAGCCAAACATATTTTTTTCTCCGCTGCTGCCTAATTGGTATTTACTGAATTTCCTCGAGTTTTTTTCCTAAAATCAAATTGCACCATAATTGTTTAAATCTATATAGACAACTCTTCCATTATTTTTATATATTTCAAAATCCAAAATTTTATTATTTACAATTTATTTTGGTTAACATTAAAAAGTTCTAACTAAGAAGATTTTTCTTGTAACGCTTCGAATTTCAAGAATTTTGGAACGTTACAGTTGTTTTGACATGTGTTAATAACTTGAGGTTAGGTTGGTGAAAAGAGGAAAACAAAATTGATATATGATTTATCAAAAACTCTACAAAGAACATATAGCCCTTATTTGCTATCGTTAAAAAACTTGATTAAAATTTAAGTTAAAATCAATAATTAATTTTAATAATATATTTCAGAGAACTCACAATTTTTCAATCACACATTCCATCAATTTTTTTTAATCAAAATTTGTTAAAAATCTAATTTTAATCTCTACCAAATATGGGCATGATATATTTACTAATTTTTTGGTTTAAAAATTTATTATAATTTACTTTTATTGAGAACTAGTCCAACTGGTTTGGATTTTTTTACGAGTTGGTCCATCATATTGAATGGGACGTTTCGAACTTGTTTATTGATCCATTTAAAGTGTATGGAATTACGAATAAATAATAAAGTAATGAATAAAGTATCATTCCTACGATGACTATGTACTTAACTTAGTATCAATTAATATTAACTCTAATCGAATAGCTAAATTTGTTTGAAGAAATTATACTAATTTATCTAATTAAACTAAGTATTCGAGTGATCAAATTATGAGCCTTTGTAAATCTAGATGAGAATGTTGCTAAGACTTTGAATTCCTCTTATTAATCAATTTCAATGCAATTAAATAACATTACAATTTGAATAAATTCTTGTTGATCAATGTTCCTAAGTTAATTAAAAGTATCTATTGATGTCAATTAAATATATCATCTCATGTGCATTTCATATATCTCTATGAAAGATACGAACATGAAAACATGCATTAAAAACGCTAGAACATCTATATAAATTATGTAAAGTATAGCGGTATATATCTATCTCCTATCTGACTTTACAATGATTGTTATAAAATGTTATATATCTTATTGTCTCTACAATGAGAATTTTCAGTCTCAGTTTGAGACCCATTTTTAGCATAGGAAACGTTCGAACTGAAAATATTGTATTTCTGTATGATTTGTATCTCTTTGAGTTAACTTTCCAATGCATTTTGAATCTCCTCAATCAGAAGAAAAAGATATGTTCAAAATACTGAAATTTTCCCTGTAGAAGTATATAAAGCTATGCGGTCGCATAGCTTTAAAACAATGCGGTCGCGAATGGTGATGTAGGGAATTTAAAGGCTGAACAAAACTCTTCTATGTGACCACATGCATTTGTACTATGCGGTCACATATTACACTTTCGAGGTAAAAATTCTAGTTTCCGAATTTGACTCAAACACTTATAGAAACAAAATTTAAAACACTTTTTAAATCCTAAAACCATCCAGAAAACATACAGACAACCTCATTCCCATTTTTCTCTCTTTTGCTCTTAGAATTCTTCATGAGTAGCTAAATTCTTGTACTTGGTCGAGTGAAACTGAAGCCTCGGACCAATCCAACTGTGAGATCTAAATTATTTTCATTGTTTAATTCATGTTTTAAGTATTGAATGTTCTTCTTCACTTATTTCCATGATTGTTGCATTTAATTTCTAGGAGGCCTACTAGTTTATTATTTATTGCAATCTATAGCTAAGTTATATATTTAATCCATAATTGTTTGATCCATTTAACTTGTAAAGCAACTAAGTTTAATGGTTTGCTGTGTCAGAAATTGTTAAATTTTGGAAAGAACGTTCGAATAAATTAAATACAATCGCCTGCGATTGTGTTATTTAGTTTCATCCATTTCTCTAATTATTAAAGCGGTTAATAGATTAAATCCTTAGGATTATCTTGGGTTGTTTAGTAACTAGGGTTAATTGGATCGCTTGTTTTATTTTCTAATTAACTACAATTAAGAAGAAATAGAAAAATAATCCCAACTGTGAATATTCAAAGTGACAATTAAATAATATTTGCATCTATGATCAGTTGTGAAATTCCAATGGTGGATGTAGATTTATACCAAGGTTCGTTCTTTTGATTATTTTCATTACTCATTACTTGATTTATTTAAAGTTGTTTGTGTATAATCAAAAACCCTCAATCATCATTTGCATAGCATAAAATTAGATTAATCAATCTTCGTGGGATCGACCCTTGCTTCCACTACTACATTTGTTTTTAGAAGTCAATGTTTTATTTTTGGGTGCCTTTGACAGCACACTAGCTCACTTCCCCGATCTTCCCCAAATCCCATAGGGAAATTACTATCACGAAAAGGAAGTTCAAATCCAAATGACCCATCAATATTATGTCTGGGAGGAAGTCCCTCAAGAGAAGGAGGTTGGAGTTGACACTTCCAACAACTACACGACTAATCAACCTAATGAGGTCCCATTCAACTTTCTACAAAATTATGAAAGGGAAAACATGCCTCGGAGATCTACAAGCATCATCGACCGATTAGGCCCAGGAATACCTAGAAATAGGCAAGCTCAGCCTCCATTCGTACCTAAAAATGGGCCACAAGGACCCTAGCCTAAAAGGCAAAGTGAATTTGTCCATGGCGACATGCCCCATAATCCACCTAGGAATAGGCATGAAAGGAGGGTAGAAGATGCCAGAAATTGGGTAGGGCCGTCCCAACCACCTCGGGTGCCTCAAACCAGAAAAGATGAAGATTTTGATGAACCATAGAGGTCTTGTAACCTCGATGATGATGATGACAATTTTTCCTTCTCTCAGGGAATTAGGAATGCTCTTATTCAAAGTCACTTCATGTTCCCAAAAATCCTCTAATACGATGGAATAGGTGACCATGCAAAGCACCTCAATAGCTTCAAAACTCACATGAGTTTAATTGGTTCAAATCTTGTCGTGAAATGCAGAGCTTTCTACTTGACCCTAAGTGGGACGACTGAGGTATAGTATACTAGGCTTTTGGCAGGAACTATTAGAAGCTGGTTTAACTTCAAAAAGCCTTTTCTCACACGTTTTGCGACAAGTAAAGAATGCGAAAGGCCAATACAACGCCTTCAAGATATGAGGCAGTAGCAAGGAGATTTGTTGAAAAGCTTTCTATCTCATTTTATGGATGAGATGATTACCTACTGCATGCAAGTGACTTATAGATAAGCCTTAACATCACTAAAAAGAGGGTTGGATATGAACTCTCTCTTTTGGAGGGATGTGTAGAATAAAGACCCGACTAGTTCAACGTCTTACTAGAAATGATAAGACCCGGGATCATCAATGAGGAATTGAGAGATCATCGTAACAGGGCAAGCCCATGACTCTTACCTCCTCAAAGGCAGTAGAGAAGAGGTCCCTTCTAACACCTGATATAACACCAGGACTGCTTTATGGCCAAATTCAATTTAGGACACTGGTCCCAGAAACATTTATTGCAGTACTCGTGTTGGCCTATGAGAAGGTCAACCCTGTTACGGAGATGTCCCAAAAATGACTCTACAACAAATTGGACCAAGGAAGAAGGAGTAGATGTGAAGTTTTGAACCTATAAACGGGGTGAAATACCACTTTATTGCACCTACTACCACTCATATAGCCACAACATGGCTAATTATAGAGACATTACCTTGCACCTAGACCAGATAACGAAAAGAATAGATGTCCACGAGAAAATGTGCCCTTTCTAGCTAGGATTGACAACCTAGGAGAGTTGAGGCTAGGTGCCCCAGAAGGGATGATGTTCCTCAGAGACGAGAAAATGATGAGAAAAGACCTAAGCAAAAGCAAAGGCAAAGGCCAAGGCAAAGAAGGAGCCCTCCGACTGATGCTAGCCACGAACCTATTCGAGGAATTGATACTATCTTTGAAGGCCCGTATGTCAGTGGAAAATCTAGGAATGCCGAGAAAAACTATGCAAGGAAGGCTAGGGACTTCTCAGTGGTGAGCTTCATTGTTAACAATAGCCAACCCCTTACTGCGAAAGGGATGCAACCCATCATATTCACACAAGATGATGCAACTGGACTCTATTATCTTCATTTTGACGCCCTGGTAGTAAGGGTCGTCGTAGTACGAAACGGCCTTAAAAGAATGTTGGTAGATAATGGAAGCTCGATAAACATCATCTTTGGGGCAACTTTTGACAAAATACGAGTGGATTGTGAATTGACCCCCATGAGTTCTCCACTATATGGTTTAATTGGAGATAAAATCGTTCCAAGGGAAAAAAATACCCTTATAGTAGAAATGGGAACAACACCATTGATCATCGATCACTTTATGGAATTTTTGGTGCTCGACAATCGCTTCACCTACCATAGGGTGCTAGGAAGGCCAGTGTTGAAGGTGTTATGGGTTGGAACATTTATTTACTACCCATGCATGAAGATTTCCACTGAAAAATGAATTGCCACTATTAGAGGTGATCAGATGAGCTCAAGGAGTGCTATCTGAATTTCCTAAGAAAGGTTGTGGCCTAGGGACGTCAATGTGATTATTATAGACACTGACATGCATGATGCCCCTGAACAAGAGAAAATTCCTGTTGGTTGGAAAAGACCTACCAATAGAGACCAAGAAGAAACTAAAAAGTTTCTTGTGACAGAATTTGGACGTATTAGCTTGGGAACATAATGACATGATTGGCATATTGACCTGAGGGTCTACCGCCATCATTTGAAAATTGATCCTAAGGCTATAGCTCATCGACAGAAAATAAGAGCCCTCAGCTTGGAGAGGTAGGAGGCCTTGAGGGATGAAGTGAAGAAGTTAATCGACAACTGCTTCATCCGGGAATCAATATATCCGAATTGGGTATCTGACTCTGTTCTTGTTAAGAAGCATAACATCAAGTGGAGAGTATGTGTGTATTTTTCCAATCTAAACCAAGCTTGCCCCAATGACAACTTTCCACTCCCATAAATAGACCAGCTTGTGGACTCAACTTCCGGACATAAACTTCTCAGCTTCATGGATGTCTACTCAGGCTACAACCAGATCCCAATGTTCTCCGCTAATGAATAACACACTTGTTTCATAACGGACAAAGATCCTCATTGTTATAAGATAATGTTTTTCAAGTTGAAAAACCTTAGAGCCACATATTAGAGGCTTGTAAATAAAATATTTACAGACCTCATTGGAAAGACAATGGAGATGTATGTTGATGAAATGTTGGTAAAAAGCCTAAGAGAAAAGGACCATGTGGAGCACCTTGGAGAGACTTTCCGTATACTACAAAGGTACAAGATGAGGTTGAACCCCCCTGAAGTGTGCGTTCAAGGTCACCTCGGGAAAATTATTAGGTTACATGGTCAATTAAAGGAGGATAGAGGCTAATCCTGAAATGATCAAGGCCTTGATCGAAATGAGGTCGCCCCGAAAGCCTAAAGAAATATAGAGTCTTATTTGATGCGTAGCAGCATTGAGCCACTTCATTTTAAAAACAACGAAAAAATGCCTTCTTTTCTTTAAGGTCTCAAGGGAAAAATAAGTTTCAATAAAAGGAGGAATGTGGGTTAGCCTTAAAGTAGTTGATGAAGCACTTAGGACACTTTACCTTTCTGTCTAAGCCTAAGAAAGACAAGTTTTTTTGAAAATGAAGTAGTCATGTGGGTCGAGGACACTCTCATATGGATACAACCTATCAAGCATACCTCAAAGATCAAATATTGCATTATGACAAAGAGGAGGCATAGAAGCTCAGAAGGTAAATTGCATACTTTATCTTTCAAGATGGTGTGCAATACAAGCGAGGTTTCTCCTTACCCTTCCTTTGATGTATAGGTGACAAACAAGCCACCTACATACTTCAGGAAATTCACGAAAGGGTTTGTGGTAACCATGCTGGAGGGTGAGCCTTATCATAAAAGGTGGTGAGACAAGGATACTATTGGCCTACCTTGAAAAAGGATGTGCAATATTAAGTCAGAAAATGTGAGAAGTGTCTGCGTTTTGCGACAATAAAAAGATAACCTTCCTAGAAATTAAGCATTGCCTCCAGACCTTGGCCCTTTGCCAAGTGGGGGATTGACCTTATAGGAACTCTACCAAAAGGAAGGGGCAGTATCAGCTTCGCAATGGTCGCCATTGATTATTTTACTAAGTAAGTGGAGGCTGAATCCCTTCCCAAGATTACAAAAGCAAACACTTCCTGGTTCTTATGGAAAAATATCATTTGTAGGTTTGGGATCCCCTATTCAATTGTGTTTGATAATTACCGACAATTCGACAACAAGAAGGCCATGGATTTATGCAAGGAGTTAGGAATTAAAAAATATTTTTCAACCCCCACCATCTTCAAGCCAACCGACAGGTGGAAGCTATTAGCAAAACCATCAAATACACACTCAAGAGAAAGTTGGATGCTTCAAAGGGAGCTTGGATGGATGAGCTACCTTATGTCCTATGGCTTATAGAATAGAGGCCATGAGTCTACTCAAAGTGGGCCTACCCTTTTCTCATCGCTTACATTTTAGAGAAATAACCAATGATGAGTTGAGAAGGTACAATCTTGATTTCCTTGATGAAAAGAGGAATGAATCTCAAGTGAAATTGGCTGCATATCAAAGAAAGATGACTTGATACTACAATTCTAAGGTTATGAAGAAGTCCTTTCGTCTGACGATCTGGTGCTACGAAGGGTATTTTTATCTTCTAAAGAACTAGGAGTGGGGACTCTTGGTCCTAAATGGAATGGCTCCTATTACATCAAAGAAGAGGTTCGGCTAGGAACCTATAAATTTGAAAATTTGAATGGAAAGACGCAGTCTCATCCTTGGAATATAGAACATTTGAGGAAGTGTTATCAGTAGACCATTTCGGTTTGTATAATTTTCTTAATTCAATAAAAGTGGTTTTGTTAAAATTCCTAGAAAGATGAGAGCCTCCCAGCAACAAAAGTCCTGGGAGAAGCCCCTGCCTGGTGGTTCAGCCACTAGGTATGGAATCATAGGCATTCCAACGAAAAGATGTATCCTAAAAGTGACCACTTTATTACTCGTTGAAGTGAACATCACATGTCCTCAATGGTAAAAGTCATTGATAGGGCCTCAGCATGGGTTATCTACTCGATCCCATGCTCAGGGAAGATAACAAGTTACATTAAAATACGACCTTCTGACACTTGTACAAATTGCAAATTCAAATTGTGAATTATAAGGTAAGTTAAACAAATCTCAGATTGCAGCACATCATGAAACCACAACATAAGTAAAGGTGCAGTACAAGATTCAAGAAACAAATAGTGTAAAGAATAACAAATTTTATTAATAATGGGGTTTTTTACAATTGGAGGCCAAATACTAGTTAAAAAAGAGCTAAAAGCTAAGCAAAAGGGTCGTCTGGTCGCCAGCAACTGTAACAATAGCATTAGGAGCCATTGTCTCATTCTCAGCTAGCTCACCCCTAGCCTCTTCATCATCTTCCAGTTCAATTATATTGCTTCCGTCGGCTGGGGTATGGGGTTCGCCCTCTTCCAAGAATTTTGACCTTAACTCGAATGTATCAATGGACTGAGAATGGACCTCAATCCATTCCACCACTTCAGTGTAAGGAAACTACAACCAATACTTGGTGAAACATCGGTACTCCTCTGTTAGGTGGAAGTTGGCTATGTAATGCTTTACTGCTTTATTGCTGTAAACTGAGCTTCACCTCGAACTGCCTCCACTTCTTCAATCAGGCCACCAACTCTAGAATTTAGCCCTTTCACTTGCTGCTTCAGTAGGACACATTCTTTAATCGAAGCTCTAGGGTATTAGGAACAATTTTCTGGTGTGTATCAGAAGTCGCCACTCGCTTAGTCAAAGACGCCAGTTCGCTCTGTGACAAATGAACTTCTTTCTTCAAATTCTCAATCTCTGCTAAACCAGCGCGAGTTTTACAGACTCCATAGCTTGTTGTTTCTTGATGGCCTCAATATCGGATCTTGCTTTCCTAGCATCTTCCTCAACCCTAGAGGCATTGTTAGCAAAATCTTTATTTTTCTTCTAAAAGTTTTAAAGAGGACTTCAGCCTCTATGGCCACCAAAAGGCCCTTATAGTCTAGCTTACCACTGTCAAAGAGATCCTCCGCATCACTAGACTACACGAAGTTCTGCCAACGATTTGTCCAATATTTGTAAAAAGGGGCGGTGGCCATCTGGATCTCTGGAGGAGCATGGTTATAGCTTCTAGAGCCAGCTTGTAATTCTTGGTCAAAGCAAGTTCGACCTGTGAGAAGCCCTTTCACTGGCAAAGAGCCCTCGTTCTAACCTGCTTGGCGCAGCAGAGGAGGGTTTGTGTCCCATCTTTCCAGAGGTGTAGGTTGCGACAAGAATCGAGGCCATAACCGGTGTTGGATATTTTTTCTTCTCAAAATTCTATGCAATTAAAGGAGTTTCAATAAGTTATATTTTTAAATGAATAAATGGAAATTTTAATCAAATTTTACCTCTTCTAGCCATTAGGCCAAACTCTTTTTAAAATCTATGGTTCAAGATGAGGCATTAGAATTCGCGTAAGGATTGGTGGCGAAGATATATATCCTCTACCATGCCCAATTCAGCTTCGAAAAGTTCATAGTGATATAGTAAAATGGTAAGATGGAAGGGGTTAAACTACCAAAATATGTAATAGATACAAGTAATATCCAATAAATCAAAGATATACTTACGAGCTTCTGAGTAACGAGTGGAAACTGTTGGCTGAGGAACCCTATCAACTTCACATTCACCCAAAACCATGTCTCTTTCTATCATTTGATGGAGGAAGGAAGACCGGTAACAAAATGAGAGTGGGCTTCCCAAGGGTACAATGAATACCAACCTTTTAAGTCTCCATTTCCTAAGATCCTAGGTTGGAAGAGAGTCAGGAAAACATGGAGGGGCATGTGAGGACCCAGAGAAGTCTCTTTCCACAGAAAATAAGGGGCTGTTCTCTTCGTGTTTCAGTTTTTCGTTTTTCGTTTTGAATTCATTTTGTATTTTGTGTTTTGAGTGTCTATTCTGAAATTGTTGAAAATGTGTTCT
>CAIGRP010044160.1:0-11587 GCA_903798385.1 Fraxinus cuspidata
ATTAATTATTGATACATTATTTTTAAATTAACGTGTTATCCTCACTATCAATCCACCAAATTGATAACATGTTAATTTAAAATAATGTGTCAATAATTAATTGAATGGATAGTAAATTGGACAGCAAACCCTAATACTACCTAATTCAAATGCACTATTGGACCGCAAAAATTTCCCCCATACATGCATGCCTCTTTGCGTATTACATGCCTCATTGCTGAACCGTAGGTGACATTATTCGCATGCTTTCATTATTATTAATTTGTTAAATCACACCGGCCTAGAGCGTGTGATATGATGTAGTATATCTTATTTTTCTATTGGTATTCTGACAGGGAATTGTGAATTAATACAAAATTATTTCTTCTAGCAATTAGAGAGAGAGAGAGAGAGAGAGAGAGAGTTTCTAGTCAACATCATTTTTTTTTTTGTTTATAGGTAATATTCTTTTGAGCTCATCATAATTTTTTTTTTAGTTTAATTGGTTTCAACACTTGGACAAGTGGATTGATGGTTGAATCGATAGATCTTAAATATTTGTTAAAATATTTAAAATATCATATTTATTAGTAAGCAATTGGTCGAATAATTACATTTGAATAGAAAACTACTAATGCTTCATGTTCTTGAATGTAAAAAGCCAAACATAGTAAAAGTAAAAAGAAGCTTCTAGAACTTGCAATCTTAAAATCAATCCGAATATAATTTGTAAACAACACTATAATAATATAAGAAGAAACATCTAGAACTTGCCTTGACTAATATTCGGATTGGACGATATCAAGGATTCAATTTCTAAATGACGTCACCTTGATAACATGATTATGTGTTTATAGAACTTTTACAGGTACTTCATATAGTCTTTATTTTTATTTTTTTTGCAACTTTCAATCAAATGTCGCCATGTATTGTAAAAAAGAAAAAATGTCATTGAACTTGTACATGTAGCACGACTGAAGTAATAAATACTTGCCGTCAAACAAAAACGCACAATTGGCGCAATTCAAAGTTTCAAGCCCTGTTTGGAACTGATTAAAATTAGATTATAATTTAAATCAAAACAATTAATATCAACCACATCTTTCATGGATCTCACAGCTTTTCAACCACACATTTCAAATTTTTTTTTCACAATCTACTAAAAATTTAATTTCAATGGACAACAAACACCCTCTCAATAACATAACCCTAATTTCTTGATAACAACCGCTAATGATATTCCTTGAGCAAAGCAAGAACAAGATCTTTCCGGCCCTTTCACTAGAAGGGTAAATAGCAAGAGAGGTCCTCAATAATCGTTATGTATTGCATTCTGATCCTCTATCTTTAAAAATATAGTATTTACATCATAAATTTCATTTTAATAGGACTTAAGTCTTCACCTTAACAATTTTACCATTATCTTTAGCAAAAAGCATCTCCAAGAGACATTTTATGTATCATTAAATTTAAAACTAATATTTTTTACACTCTAATGATACGCTATATTTTGGCTCTTTATTTTACATTTCTTTAATAAACATCGATTGTTTCTCCCTAATTTTTAATTAATATATTTGTTTAGATATCAAGATAAGTCAATTTAAATATGGTTTGTATAATTTTATAAGTTGAGTATTAAAATGTGTAACTCATTAAATGAGTTAATTATAAGACAAGAATAAAGAATATCTCTATTTTGAAAAGTCAAAATAGTAAATTTCTTAAAACTTATTTTATACTTTAAATTTTTTAAAACAAATAACATTTTTTATTTAGAGAGTTCTTTAGAGATGCTTTAATGACTATATTTTTACGAAAATAATCTAGCAATGTGCCTCTACCTAATTGGCTCATTAGGGTTGTCATAAAAGTTATATGGTGGCCCATACTATAAAAATCTTCACTAATAAATTAATAATGACATTCCATACAATTATTGTCATTGTATCCTACTAAGGGTAGTTAAAATCTCTGTTTGTGTCCCATTTGAAAAAAAAAATCATTTTCAAATACACAATTTTTCAATAAAATAATTTTACATGTAGATTTAAAAATTTTCTACTTAATACTTTTTTCAAAGAAAGAATTTGGCTCTCAGTCTAGTACACTACGTATCTTTCTTATTTGTCTTTCAAAAAATTCCAACAAAGGGTTCTCAATGTAAGCTTCTGCAGTGCCAAAGGCTCACCACCATTACAAAACTCATTTTTCCAAAAAAAAAAAAAACAAATAAATGAAGATCAAATGTGGGCTAAGTATTACTAAAATGAAAGATAAAATCTTCATTTTTAATATGGGAACCAAAGTGCAACGCAAGTCAAAGGTTGGGAACCTCCCCTATTATTTTCCTAGAAAAGGTAAAATGTGGTGACGCGCATCCTCACGTGTATTGGCCTAACCCCAACCACCCACCTTCACCAAGCCTCTCGTTAAATACTGGCCCGATCTTGCAAATTTGTCCCATTTTTCTACATTTTCTGCACTTAATTACGAAGGTTAGATTCTTCTGTCTTTATATACGTATATCAGTGTCTTAGATCTGATGTATTTACTGTTTTCCTAATCAAGATTTGGTTATTTATTATCATTTTTTTGATTCGAAATAGATAAAGAGACATGGGTAGCTCTGGATTTTCATGGAAATTGAACGACCATCAAAAATTGCCAAAGGGAAAAATCATAGCGGTTGTGGTTTTGGATGGATGGGGTGAGGCCAAACCCAATCAGTACAACTGCATTCATGTCGCCGAGACTCCTGCCATGGATTCACTGAAAAAGGTAATTTTGCTTATTGGGTTATTGATTTTTTTTTTCCTTTCAGAGAATGAAATCGGATTGATTTGTTTATTGTTGTTGTGGATTGATTGATGAAGGGTGCGCCTGAGAAATGGAGATTGGTGAAGGCGCATGGTAAAGCCGTGGGGCTGCCCACAGACGACGATATGGGCAACAGTGAGGTTGGTCACAATGCTCTTGGTGCTGGCCGGATTTTCGCACAAGGGTGAGCATCATATTTATTCTATTCCGATGTTATAGTCGGCTGAAGAAAGGAAACATAAAAATTTAGATTGGATGCTGCTTTTTTTTACAGATCCTGCATATTATATGGGTGGATATGATTGGTGTTTATTTACATTTGATGATATCATGTAGATGCGTGCTATGTTGCAAATACCTATAGTTAAGATCTTACTTGGAATTTTTTAATCTGAACAGACAAGTGTTTGAAATGATTGGGCACAAAACATTTATAAGTGATTTATAAA
Organism: Fraxinus cuspidata; assembly: GCA_903798385.1. Lineage (NCBI taxonomy): Eukaryota > Viridiplantae > Streptophyta > Magnoliopsida > Lamiales > Oleaceae > Fraxinus > Fraxinus cuspidata. The sequence continues at coordinate 3,249 of CAIGRP010044160.1, forward strand.
TGGTTCAATAACAGAGGCTGATATCTGAATTCTTGAATCTGCAGTCATTGCTGAAAACATTTTCTAACCGCATAATGTTTTACTTTTATTTTAGTGGAGCATTAGCTCTAAGAGATGCAAAGTACTGAATGAAAGTTTAATCTAATTGGTGCTATTTAGATCAAGAGGTTGTAGGAAGACAGCCATTAGGGATCGTTTGCTCTTTCTATAGTCACAGTTCCATTGTCTCCCTTTCCATCCCCAAAAATTTTGCATTTTCATTTGATTTGTGTTGTGTTGTTTTAATGTTCACAAATTACACCTACAATTTAAAGGGAACGTGGGAAACTGCTTATTGCTTTAGCGTGTGGCTTAAAACAATGACTGTTTTATGTTTCCATGCAGCGCTAAGCTTGTTGATTTGGCTCTTGCCTCTGGAAAAATCTACGAAGGAGAAGGCTTCAAGTACATAAAGGAATCTTTTGAAACTGGAACATTGCACCTCATTGGACTATTAAGTGATGGAGGTGTCCACTCTAGGCTTGATCAGCTGCAGGTATGTCTATTAATAAGCTTCCTCACATATTTGTTGATACATTTGGATGGGTGTTTTTATCTTCTTTTTGTTTTTCTTATTGGAAATTGAAACTGTGTTAACCTTTCATTGTCTCACAAATTATCTAAACATTGTCGAGAAACACTAATTTGACATGTCATAATGGGATGCAGTTGTTACTAAAAGGAGCTAGTGAACACGGTGCAAAAAGAATCCGTGTTCATGTTCTCACTGACGGACGTGATGTTTTGGATGGCACAAGTGTAGGCTTTGTAGAAACTCTTGAAAATGATCTTTCAAAGCTGCGTGAGAAAGGTGTTGATGCCCAGATTGCTTCTGGGGGAGGTCGCATGCAGGTTACAATGGATCGTTACGAGGTAAATGGATCGTATTCATTCTTTTACAATATTTATTCTTATAGACTACAATACCTGGTTCTTAGGAATATTTATCTATCAACTAATAAGCAAGTAGTACGGCATATACTATGCTAGCTGCAGCATAAATTGGGTTACTTTATATGGCAGAATTGTCTACTCGATTATTGATACACATGGATTTTGGACTCTTTCGTGCTATTCACTTATTAACTGGAACAGTGGGATCCTATAAGAGATGGTACATTCATAAACTTAACAAAATGCAAAAATACAAACAGTTCTGAGGAATATAAGCAGTTTTCTCTGCGTTCTAAATTGCAATATCACTATACAACTCCTCGTATACTTCTATGTAGGAAACTCAAGAATCAACCTTATTAGGTTGAAATTCTTCCCTAACAAATATTATTCTCTGACCTTGTAAATGATTGTTTTTCTGAATGTTTCCAGAATGATTGGGACGTTGTAAAACGAGGTTGGGATGCCCAAGTGCTTGGAGAGGCACCACACAAGTTTAAGAGTGCTGTTGAGGCTGTCAAGAAGCTGAGAGAAGCTCCTAATGCTAACGATCAGTACTTGCCTCCATTTGTTATTGTTGATGACAATGGAAAGGCTGTTGGGCCTATTGTAGATGGTGATGCTGTTGTTACAGTCAACTTTCGGGCTGATCGCATGGTAATGCTAGCCAAGGCACTTGAGTATGAGGACTTCGATAAATTTGATCGAGTTCGCTTCCCCAAAATTCGTTATGCAGGAATGCTTCAGTATGATGGTGAATTGAAACTTCCAAGTCACTACCTTGTTTCTCCTCCCGAGATTGATAGAACATCTGGGGAATATTTAGTACATAATGGCATCCGTACTTTTGCTTGCAGGTAAGTTTTGTGACAATCTAGTTTACTAGTACATGCATGCTCATGTATTTCTTATTTTAATGATGCGTAGAAAATTACTAATTTTGTGGCTGGATAACGAGTTTCTTAAGTTCATAGCCTGATGACTTCTATGGATGTTTCTCAATTAACTTGCCGTTTCTTTAAGAAATATGTATACTAGAAGGATTTTTTATTCCAATAAGTTTAAATCACAATGCTACCATATGTCATTAATGAATTTTGTACTTTTGAAAAATGTGCTGAGTTTATCTCTTGCAGCAACTCAAAGCGTGCATTGCCTATCAGCTAGACTAGTTTCAGTTTTGACGTAATATTTACTTCTCTTATTTGTGTTGGTGTTATTCAGTGAAACAGTAAAATTTGGTCATGTCACCTTTTTTTGGAATGGTAACCGCTCAGGATATTTTAACCAAGAAATGGAAGAGTATGTTGAAATTCCCAGTGATAGTGGTATCACCTTCAATGTCCAGCCTAAGATGAAGGCCTTGGAAATAGCTGAGAAGGCTAGGGATGCCATCCTTAGCCGCAAATTTGACCAGGTGATCCATCATTTTCTTCATCTACACTGAATAAGAACAAGTCTGGTATTAGAACCACTGTATTAATGAGGTTTCATTTCCTCTCAAGGTACGTGTTAACCTACCTAACAGTGATATGGTTGGACATACTGGTGACATTGAAGCAACAATTGTTGCTTGCAAAGCTGCTGATGATGCTGTTAAGGTATTATTGGATTTGGAGATATCTAGTTTTTTTTTTTTTTTTTCTTTTTAGTAGATTTTATTTTTTGTGGACTAAAGTAGGGCAATAAGATAGAGAGGGGAACTGTTGGTTGGGGGTGGGTAAGGAGCTGATGAGGTTTACTGTGGCGTAACTGCTTTACTGACTAGAAAGTTTAGAGTATGTCCCTTCAATTACTTTGAACTTTTCTCCTTTATGATAAAATATTCCTTCATGGAAAGAAACTACTATAATATGAAGATAGATAAATTTTTAAGCCGCATTCATAAACCAATATCTTTCCATTTTTATTCTTAACTTGAAATTGAAATGGCTTTTCATTTTTTTAAATGCATGTTTGATATCAAATTTTATGTTTTTATTCACCCTTTTTATTTTAATACAGTAGGTTTTGCAACATCTGGAATGATAGGTATCATATTCGTTACTACGATTCTTTCCTGTGCGCACATGCTAAAGAATCCTAATCTTAAAATAGTGACAGGATTTCAAGACAGAAATCAAGACAAGTAAAAGAAGAACTAGATTTGGCTATCAACTGATTCCGAAATTTTGAGTCTGTTGTAACAGTTTTATCCCCTTCCATTTTCCTGCATTTTCCCAGAACAGACGTGCATTTAATTTAAGTCATAGCAGTGATGCCAACCAGTTTGGTTGCAATGATCTTCTTCTGACTAATGTATATTTCTACGAAGAATTTGCAACTAAACCTTTCATTTTCTGGTGTCTGGCTAGTGAAATGTGATTTATCCATTCGTACTCATGTAGCTACAAATGCTGTTCCTTTAAGGTGCAAAGCTTCGATCAAATTAGAAATAGTGCCTAGTTTTAGTTGAACAAGTACGCGACTAACCTGTAATATGATAATTAATTTGCGAAATTATAAGGTGTGATTTTGGATGTCTGCAATTTAGAGAGACTAAGTTATGTTTACACAAATGTTGTATCATTTCGTGTTACGCTTGCAGTTTGACATTTGAAAAAGATCTTTGGTTATGGTTTCTCATGCTATCTTCATGAGCTTTGAATGAATCCTTTCCATTTCATTTTGATGCACTGCACTTTCAGTAGTACAAGTCTGTCTGATAATTGCACTGATTGTTGCAGATGATCCTTGATGCAATAGACCAAGTGGGTGGAATATATGTTGTTACTGCTGATCATGGAAATGCAGAGGACATGGTGAAAAGGAACAAGAAGGGCGAGCCTCTTCTTGACAAGAACGGAAACATTCAAATACTTACTTCTCACACCCTTGAACCTGTAAGAATTTCTCTTTCCTTTTTCTTTTTATTCATAGCTGCCTGCAGTTTTTCTATGAATTCCTTTGTAACGAGGGTGACCCCATAGATTGCACAGAATGTCTTTGTATCTGAGGTTGCAAATATATACATAACGTGTTTGGAATCATTTTTCTTTATTTCTTTCTTGTGTAGTGAAGTTCTTGATGTTCACAGTTATACAACTTGCTGAAGTATCTCTCTTCTATCAGAATGAGAACTGGGATTCATTGCTCAATAAACAGCTCCTAGCATTCCTTGTACAGATCATTATGTGAGCAACATTGTGTGTAACCACACATAAAATCTCAATTCACAATCCCGTGCAAATGAAGTAGCATGGTAATCCTTTAATGTGTACCTATCCCTGTCTCGAAATAGGTATGTGTACCATAAAATTTGGTACCCTTACCAATTCTTGAACAACATATTATTTCAACTTTGTAAACTCATTTTCTACTATGGGTCGAATGGAGGTAGATACAAGTCTTTCATTTATATTATTACCAAATACACGTCACACAAGTCTCTTCAAATCCATAACAAAAGCTACACAATTTAACGTTTCAAAAATAGGGGAAGTGGGTACATATGATAGCCTTTTACAACCTTAAAATAGAAGAAGGTAATTCTTATTCAAAGCTCCATTTCCTGCTTCTTTTTAGATAAGTCAAGGCTTTCTTCCCTTTTCAGCCGCTTCTCTCATCCATGATATCCTCGGCCATAACACAATCACGGCCAGTTGCTCTTTTGACACTCAATGGTTTCACAAGTTATGTTGATATGTAAAATATAGTGTGGAGTGAGTACAATGTATACAGTGAACTGTAATGACATGATCTCTATTTCTTATCTTTCTTTATGATTTGTGGCCCCTATAGTAAACATATAGTTACACACCCTAAGCTTGTATAAATCATAAAGCTGCATAGCACCCATACGGCCCTTGGTTGACCGGCTTTCTTGCCGAGACGTGTATGCACGTCCTCCTTGCTGACTCCTAGTAAAACTGACATTATATTCCAAAAATGTCTCTTACACCGTACAAAATCTCCTTGCATTATGGCTGCCCTATTCCTTCCTTTGGCTCCATGTACACCTGATTCTTCCATTTTGCCCTCCTCTTTTCCACCAGAGTTGCTACTGACCACCAACTCCTGTAGCCCCTTATTTTTAATGTGATGCCAGATTGGATTATTGTCCCTCCACTGATGGTATAATCGTTTCTCTTGCTGCAATTGCATCATTGCACCATGAAGAAGCTTGAAGGAATTATTGCTAGAAGAAAGTAGACTTGTATTGCAAATTGGGCCTGGTTCTCCTTGGGCCTTTTGTAATAGTAAGTTGCCTTATCGGTTCGACCATCTCCAAAACCAAGACCACAGGGTTTACCATATGAATTTCAGCTTTATTTTTCAGCTTCTTCACATAGTTCTCTTCCCGTTTGTTTGTCGATGCCTCCATCTTCTCTTGATTCAGCCCATTAATAGAGACCTCTTCCATGGTGATGGAGACACATGTTATTGTCACCACTGTTCTTTTACTACGGTCTCCAAGTTTATTACATCCCAACGCTTTCATACTAGAAATTTTTCACTAATGGAGACCACATTCATGCGAAATCGAGCCAACAACTAAAGCTTCAGTTCTTCCCAAATTTGAATTGGACGACAACCTTCTATCCACTGGAGCCATGCTCATGCCTCTCCATCAAAGCACGCGAAGATGGATTTTACCTTTTCCCTCTTCGACAATAGTTGATTCACGACAAAACATTTATCTGCCCTAGACAGCCACAAATCTGAATTTCCATCATAGAATATTTGTATCTTGAGACGGCCTTGCGAATCTAATCGGAAATCTTCGCTGAATATTTGCAGCACGTGTTCGAAATTCTCCTTAAGTGACCCCGTCTTCTCCAATTCTTTGCTCCAATCTATTGCCATTTCCGTAGAATCTATGCCTTGATACCAATTGATAGGTATTGCCATAATGGAATAGATTATGAATTTCTACATGGAATTACACTTTAAATGAAAGGAAATACAATAATTTGTAGACATTTGTGAGGCTCTACCTCTCTCCCAAGACAATATCCAAATTTTACCTTTATTACTTGTCGAGGCCTACCATCTCTTGTTTATTCTTTGGCGCCAACTACTTCCTACCGAAATCCTATAACCACTGCCTTCTTGTAACTACTACTTGTAACCACTAGTAAAACCTTCTGGAAACGAGTGACTTGAGTAGTTAGCAGATTCTTATAAGCTACTTACACTTCATTTTCTAGTTTTCATCCTTGCCTGCCAAGTGTCCTAAGCGAATAGTTAAGTTAATAGGCTTCCATGTGCCATCCAATGCAGCAGAATCATGGATTTAATCGAATGCATCTTGTGCTAGTACATGTTGCACTAGGTACCCTCGAACCAGTAGTAAACATCCATTGATGGTTGCTCGAGTAGTGTTCGAGCTCCAGTCTAGATCTTTGTAATTTTTCTCATGTTAAACGTGTTCTAGGGTCTCTAAAAGCTCTAAAATTATTGACTTAACTAAATAGTTGGAGATTCTTACCGACTTGTGGAGAATCTCAACCTCTTTATTTTCTTCTCTTTCTTTATATATAGCTTTTCATTCTTTTATTTCTTTTCTATATGCGTGTTTATGTACTTGTACAGGAATTTTGGGAAGCTCCTACTTATGGTTTATATGGAACTTATTCTAACTATTCTTGGGGGCATTTCTTATGTTAATATTGCAATTAATTACGTCTTTATAGTAGTTGCATAACTGACAATCTCCATGATTTTCCTCCGTGTGTGATTTTAACGATCCTGCCTCTATGCCCAAGCCGTTATATCATATGTACTATCCGCTTTGGGTGGACATCTGCCCACTTATCCCTACACGACTTTCTATTACATCCTCCAGGATTTGAATACAGGATATCTACTTAATGAGAACTTAGCCAAAGTGGACAGTACGTAAGTTAATGGCCTAGCTTTGTTCCCTCCTTTGATGGAATAGTATAATTGAAACATGGTAGATCCCGCCACATCCAAACACCATTACCTTCCACCCAACCCAACCGGTCATCCTATTGCCGGTCACCAGCCTCACTTCAGATGACCTAACCTTACCGGCCTCTCGCCACAAATTTTCTGCCAACAATCCAAAAACTCACATGCCGTCGGAAACCCTAGCGGCACAATCCGATTCTGTGGTAGTTTGAATGGCGCACCTGCCGGCGAGTGGTCGGAGGATCACGGCGCCTCTCTTCATGTAGGTAACATTTCAATCACAGCAACAGAGGAGGACGAGATTCGAGGTCACACTACCTATTTTCAGACCCAGCAACTACCAGCCATCAGCAACCCACACGCGCCTGTTCGGGGGCCTGTGCAGTCCATTCCGACTCCGACAGGGCAGGCACGTGGTGAATGCGCCAACCTGTCGGGGCGTGGGGCACACGTGCCACCTGCGACATTTGACTAGACTCACCACGCTGCAACGAGGCCATCCAGAACATTGTTTTTTCGTCAACTGGCTTATTCGCGCAAAAAAGTGGGAAACATACTTATGCAAGGGATATGAAGGTCTTCGGTTCACAATTTAGAGTTGAGGCAAAGGAGTTCGTGGTGACCGTTACGGAATCAGGTTTTATTAAGCCATCAGAGTAGGGATTGAAGATATCGGGTTCAATTTGCATGGGTCTATTTGGGGCCATTTGGATGGTGAATATGATGGATAAGTTGCAGATGGATGATAAGTTGGAGGATTTCGTTGCCAAGTTTAACGAGTCTTCTTGAGCATTTTTGGCACAACGTTGTGCTAACAATCGTGGTAGGTTTTTGATGATAGAACATTATGGGGAGAGGCGTCGAAAAGGAGTTGTGATGGTGCCGGAAGGGGCGAATGGAGAAGGATGGGTTTCGGTTTCACTCGTGTTTCAGACAGTTGTTGATTCATTTGTTGAAATTAAACGTCGAACAACTGAAGACAAGAAGCAAGCAGGGATGACTTATGCCGATGTGACGGCAAACGTATGGACATCGCAAAATGCTGATCAACGGGAACTCTTGTGTAAGGAAAGGGCGGAGAANCCGGAAGGGGCAAATGGAGAAGGATGGGTTTCGGTTTCACGCGTGTTTCAGACAGTTGTTGATTCATTTGTTGCTAGAGATAAGATTAGACGTCGAACAACTGAAGACAAGAAGCAAGCAGGGATGACTTATGCCGATGTGACGGCAAACGTATGGACATCGCAAAATGCTGATCAACGGGAACTCTTGTGTAAGGAAAGGGCGGAGAATGTGGGGAATGATCCTAACACAGAATTGAGGGCTCGCATCCAGGCGTTGAGAGGGATATTGGATGAATTGATCAAGGTAGTGGAAAGTGGGTTTAGGGTGGGTTCCAAGAACACTTATTGTCATAAGTATGGGGTGGGCTTGGATGAGCCTCAAGCTAATGAGGGCTGACCTTGTATGTCTACAAGAAACAAAGTTGG